>CAJPEX010002022.1:0-45287 GCA_905338405.1 Notodromas monacha
AGAAAGAGACTTGGACTCTTCTTGATCTTCCTCTCTACATCAGATCTTGTCCCATTCGCGCCCCCAAACTCCCCCTGCTACTTATGGTGGAACCAATGTATCTGATATTTGAGCCGCGACAATTTGCTATAATTGCTGTCAAAAAGGCCACTTTTGCAGCAAGTGTTGTGCTCAAAGTAAGGTGACGGCAAAACCAGCTACACAAAAATTGGTGTACTTAGCCCCTGAGAAGGAGGGCTGCGCACCCAAGTTCACAGGTGGACAGAGTACCCAGAGAGGGCACTCTTCCTATCGAGGAAATACGCGTGGACGTGGTTGCGGGCGCGGAAATGGGCATCGAGCTGTGAAATTTGTGGAGGAAAGTGAGGACTATAATGAGAACAAGGAATGCAACAAGGAAGAGGAAGAAGAGCTCCTTCCAGAGGGCTACATAGACAAACCCACTACGTCATACTCGGGAAACAAGTATTGACCGGAACTTCCTCAGCAGCCGCTATGAAGTTGCCGGTCGTTCTCAACAGATGCAACCCGCTTCCCAGCAAAATTCCTATTGGATTCAGGTTCAGAAATTTCTCTTTTATCCCCCAATACCCTAAAAGCTGAAGTAACTCCCACGGCATCCATTATTTCTATTGCCACTATTGAAGGCAGGGAGATGCCTGTGAATGGAGTATTGTATATTTCCCTGTATATAAATAACATCTTTCTAACCCGTGCGCGTTTCGTAATTTTTCCCATGCATGGTCATGAATTCAAGGGAATCCTCAGATTGGACGTACTTAAAGTAATGCATGCCTGTTTGTCTTACGGCAAAAAGTGTGTACATTTAAACAAAATGCGTGTGTCATTTTTAAAGGAAAAAGCTCAACAAAGACAAATCAGATGTTCTCAAATTAATCAGTTAGAAGAACCCGAGTTGTTTAGATTGTATCCTTCCGAAAATAGCAAGATACCTAGGAAATCTCAGAAACTGCTATTTGCAAAACTATTGAGCAGATCCGCAGAAAAAGTTGGAACCCGTGCCTTGTACATTTCCAATGGCCTTTGTGGAACTCTAATAGTAGCACGCAGTATATCCCGTCCTCATAAAGGACTCTATCCCATACTCTGCCTCAATGTAGGCGACAAGGATATTGATATCTCCCCACAGCTTACCTTGACATCAGCAACCGTTGGAGTTAACGTAATTACAGACATTTTGGATCTGTCAAAAAATACTAGCTTGGTTTTAGCAACCGAGGAAAAGAAAGGATCCTCAAACAGGGAGAAGCTTGAACGGTTGCATGGCAAATTGGAAGACAAGGATCTTTATCAACTAATTGACAAGAACATTAAACTTTCTGAGTGTCCCGAAAAATTGACACCCGCATTACGCGCGCTTTGGCGTAAGTATAGAAATGTCCTGGCTAAGAAATCCGATCATTTAGGATTATGCCCACTTTACAAAGCGGATATACCCCTAGACATGGATAAGCCTATTTTTACTTGACAATATCCATTACCGCATGGCATGCATCCTAAAGTGAACAAATTCATTGAGGACTTGCTTGATCACAAAATTGTTTGCCCATCCAAATCCCTGTACAATAGCCCGACACTAATGGTTAAGAAGAAAGATGGTGGGTGGCAGATGGTTGTAGATTTCAGACAACTAAACAATCACGTAACCACGGATGCGCACCCTTTACCCCGTATTAACCAAATTTTTGAAGAGTTGGGAAATGCAAAATATTTCACCTCTCTCGATCTTCTCCATGGATTTTATAACATTAAAATCCAAGAAGAAGAAAGATGGAAAACGGGGTTTTCAATGCCTATGGGTCATTACGAATTTATTTGATTGCCCATGGGCCTTAAAAACAGTCCCTCCATCTTTCAAAGACTAATGCACTTGGTTTTGGATGGATGTTTGAGTATATATGCGTATATCTATGTCAACGATATTGTGATTTATTCACGAACCACCGATGAACATTTCTCTCATTTATCAGATATACTACAGCGGCTTGACGATGCAGGATTAAAGGTAAAATTCTCAAAGTGCCAATTGTTTTGTACTCAAATTGAGTACCTGGGGTTTTTAATCAGCAAAACAGGCATTAGAGTTAACCCGACAAAAATAGAGGCAATACAAAATTTCCCTATTCCAACTGACGTTAAGGGAGTACAAGCCTTTCTGGGTTTAGTTGGATATTTTAGATCCTACATTCAGAATTTTGCTTTAAAAGCCAAACCCTTGTATCTTTTGTTGAAAAAGGATACCAAATTCAAATGGCAAAAAATTCAACAAGAAGCTGTAGAATGTCTGAAAAAATGTTTACTCTCTGCACCTATTCTCTCTTTTCCTGATTTCAATCATGAATTTATACTAATGACCGACGCATCTGCAATTGCTGTTGACGCTGTTTTAACACAGAAGCCAGGAAAAAGGGAAGTACTAATAGGATGCGCAAGCCAGACTCTAAATGATGCAGAGTCACAATATCCTAACACTGATCGTGAACTGCTGGCAGTCTATTTTGGAGTCTCGCAATTTCGCTTGTACTTATGGGGACATCCCTTTGTGATCCGTACGCACCGCATAGCGATACCCTACTTGAGCCGCCAGAGACAGAGTGATAGCCGCAGGGCCATTGCTTTGTTTATGAAGCTCAATGAGTATGAGTATCAAGTGGAATATAAAAAGGGGCTATCCATACCCCATGCTGATGCGCTAAGCCGCTTCCCTCCAGACAGCAAAAACAAAAGATTGTGTGCATATCTTTTGCCTACTCTTCTGGAAACTAATCTGACTCCTTATATTTCCAGAATGCTACTGCAAAGAGCCACAGCCTCTCTGAAGGGAAAAATCCCCTTTGGAGCAGAATTCAGTTTACAGGATGGAGTGCTGATGAAAAAGACTAGCCAGGGACAGCGTCTTTGGGTTCCCCCATCACTTAGAGAAAAATTAATTGGTAGCTTTCATGATCCGCCTTCTATGGGCCATTGTGGAATCAATAAGACTGTTTTTGCCATTCAGGAAGAATTCACCTGGCCTAATGTTGAAAAAGATGTTACGGCCTTTGTAAAGACATGCCCAGAATGCCAAAAAACAAAACAGTACGCCCACAAGACCCCATACCTCAGTACAGGCATACCTAAAAAGTGTTTTGAGGATGTTAGCGTGGATGACGTGGGACCCGTTCCAAATAGTCAAAGGGGTAATTGGTATATTTTGGTCATACATGATAGACTATCAAGATGGATTGTCTTTTCAGCTATGAAAGACGCTTCCGCCCAGACAACGGCAAGACTCTTCTTGACCGATTGGGTATGTTTGTTTGGAGCCCCTAAAAGAATTTTAACAGATTGAGGAACAAACTTTGTAAGTAGTGTGTTCTGCAATCTAGCTAGTTTTCTGGGAGCGAGGGCAAATACAACAACAGCATACCAACCCCAGGGCAATGGCCAGAACAAATGGTCACATCGCAAACTCCACGAATATCTAGCCCTATATTTAGATCCAGACAATAAAAGTACCTGGGATGAATTACTCAAACTAGCCGCATGGGTGCACAATAGTTCTAAACACAAAGCTTTACAAGCCTCCCCGTTTGAAATCGTTACCGGAATGAAACCAAGAAGAAATTGGCTTTCAAGCTTACAAAACTTGGAGCAGTTCCAAAGCATATGGGATTATTATGAGGTTAAAAAGGAAAAACTAGAGTCTTTATGAGAACAGGCCCAAAAGGCCATTAGAAAAGGACAGGCTTTGTATCTAGAACGTTTGAATGTACACAGAAAAGGAATGGCTTACAATATCGGAGATAAGGTATGGCTTAGACAACACCCACTCACTTCTGTTGGAAAAAAGTGGAGTGCAAAATACAAAGGCCCATACACAATATTGGAAGTTGTAAACCCTGTGGTTGTGCGCATTCAAGACGATAAGCATCCTGAGTGGACGGATGTGGTTCATTCCAGCTACATTAGACCATTTCAGTCTAGAGGTCATGCCCCGATACGTCAGATATTGATATCTTTGAAGATGACGAGTTCAACAAAGTCAATCAAAAAATAGTCCCCAACACGCATTTCCCAAAAAGTCCTATCATTCCAACAAATGATGCTGTCTCAAATTCACGGATCAAAGCTGACGCAACTTCAGCTGACGCAACCCTTGCTGGCAACACACCCGCAACCGCTGATGATGCAACTCCTCCCGTTGAAGACTCCGCAAAAGAAGCAGATGAAAACATCAAGGATGAACAGAATCAATCCATTGCCCTTGAAGTATCTGCTCCCAAACTCATGTTTTACGGGACTCCTAGTCATTCACCAGAACCCCTAATAGAAGCTGTAGCCGAGAATGACTCTTACGAGTCACCGGAGTATTCTAACAAAACTATTATTCCGGCAACTCCAAAAAGCAGAAAAACTAATGTCTTTTCTCTCTGAGGTGACCTCCGAAATAGGCAAGTTCTTCTCCCCCGGACTGGGATCCAATGACAATGAAGGGATCAAGACAACCTTGCCCCCAGTCACCAACAGCGTCCTTGCCCCGCCAGAGTTGTCTAGTACCCCAAGAAGGTCACAGATGCCGCTGACAAGGACACCAGACAGAGGAGCTTCCGCTGCCTTCCCCGCAACAGCAGAAAAATCAAAAAGCCAGAAAAAGAAGGAACGCAAGAAAGAAGCAAAACAAAAGAGCGAGGAAAGGGAAGTAAGACCGCGCATGCTGAGCGGCATTGATGCCAATAACATTATCCCGGCACGCACGCGCGCCGAGGCCAGAGCACAGTCAGTACCACCAAGGACTGATACTGGCAAGTGAGTACTGAAAAATAATGCTGCGCAGTTGTGTCCCTGACGCTCACGCGCAAGCTGGTCTACAATGAACGTGATATTCTTGTGTCTCCCAATTTTGTCCATTTCAAAGTCAATTTATGGTTTACTGATTCAGGAAATCCCGGAAGACCAAGGAATCCTGTCCAATGGCAATAGACTAGACAAAATATCCCCCATCTGCAATTTTCCTGGTAATGTTGGAGTCACAATAGAAACCATGAGCCAGATGTGTATTCCTACTACGTTTTGGACATTAGAATCAACTTTTGATATTGGAAAATTTTATCACCTCCTCGAAGGTATCCGGAAAGATATACATAAATTTTTGAAGGATACCTCAGATGAAGTTGAGAGGGACGACCTAAATCTAACCGCTCTGGGAAAAGTAGCCATGGATCTGCTAGAACACCAGATTCAAATTATAGATGTGACCTTGTCGAATTTAGCTGCTAGAGCTGTCAATACGCCATCTGAAGCTGGTAATACTTCACCCTATTTAAATTTGCTACCCATTGCTCAATGTGGTATTGTACCCATCTCAAAATTACAAGCATCCAAAAAACGAGCATTTGTCCGCCCCTTGACCCTAGTGGCATTTGATGACTACAATCATAAAGTAGTGTTTCAATCCTTGCTCGAACAGATAAAATTAACGAACAAAAGTGAAGATGCTTTTTGGATGAAGCTACTACTTTTAGGCTCAGAATTGGGACAGTTAACCACATTGGCTGAGACCATACAAGACGATATTGAAAGGGTCAAGCAATTCGTTTTTCCCAATCATTTGTTTGAAATAGATGAAGTCAAAATAGTTTTAAAGGAAATTCTAGCCACAGAGCCCAAGTATGCAAAGTCACAAGTCACTGATTTTGATTTGTATCAGATGATTAGATCCAACCCAGTGACGTTAGGTGTATTTCACAGCAATGAGCTACAAGAGAAAAACAGTACAGGTGTTTTCCGTACCATGACTATTGTTCCCGTACTTGCACCGGATGAGGTCATTTATCTACCCCAAGTCCATACTATCCCCGTAGCTAGAGAAACCTATCTGGGTACACCAAAGTGGATGCAAGCAGAAATCAAACATCCCTTCTTAATGAAAAGGGGATCACAGTTTTATGCTGCTTATGGTTCTGAATTACCAAGTTGCCTGGACAGAGTCAGACAATCTGGGTGTCAAATATGCAAAGCTGGACATCTTCCGGTAAGACCCGCAAGTGAGTGCGTAAAAAAGATCCAACAAGGAGCTGATGACAAAATGATCCGGTTATTTTGTGACCTAAAACTAATAGAACGACCAGAAAATATGGTGGTACAGCTGGATCGAGATGAATTTGCGCATATTGATACGGATAAGGGGAGAATATCGCAATATTGTGCTGAAAATGAGGAGAAAACTATACCTGTGTCAGAGAATTCATACAAACTTCCTTATTCTGGTATCATTAAATTTAACAAAGATTGCAGATACACGCTAGTCAATAGCCCATTTCAAGACATCTTGCCCAAATTGGAAAATGTAGAAATTAATGCAGTAGAAGAGGTTCCTGCATTTAAGCCAAGAAGTTCAGTGGCAGAAGATATCAGTGAACTGCAGGTCCATTTCAGAGATCATGGATATATTTATCTAATTGTCTCTGTTGTTCTCTTATCTATTATATTACTCAGTATTGCTTATCTCTGTTTTGCAAAAATTTGATATGTAATATTGAGAAGACGCAGGCTGAATATGAACCTCCTTGAAAATGCCAATATTGAACTGGTTCCCTCCAGGAATGCTCCAGCTGCCCCACAATATCCTAGGTTACAAATTAGTGCATCTACTGGTTTAATGGCCATCAAATAAACATTCACTCCCTTGTAGGACTGCACCTCATACAATGGCTGGCTTTATTCTCTGCTTATGGTGTGAATGTAGCATGTAGTATGTGGTGTGGATGAAAAGCACTGAACTAACATTGTATGTGTACTTATATGTGTGCTGTATTTTATTAAGTAACCAATGTTTGAGCAGAAACTGGCAATTAATTGTTGGACTTGTGTATCTTATGGTGCCTTTATTGATGTGAAGATTCATCTGTGGGTACCTTTAATCTGAAAAGATTCTACTCCTTGGTTGTTTTGCTGTGCTCTGGAAAAAAGAAGAGCTGCGGAAGAAAACAAACAAAAAAGAAAAAGGAACAACCAATTCAGGAGACAACATTTTATTGAGGTCCCCCTATTACCAACAGCTCCTAAGACGCGCGGAAAAAGAACATATAATACGCGCGCTTACACTACATCACCAACAGTGTGATAACTATCCATGCTGATGGTATCAGCTGCAGGACCAGGCCTTTGTGTTGGAGTTCTGGGAATTGTCCTGGCCCGTCTAGAACACATCTTCTGCAGCATCCAAGCACGCAGCAGGGGCCACCCCAGCCGCGCAAAGACCTCCGCTACATCTAGTTCCTCTGATTGGACCTGAGGACAACAAACATCAAAGCACATGCAAATTGCAAGCAAACAGGTCATGCTTACGGAAGGAGGCCATTAAAGGTCTAATAGTGGCCAAAGAGGGTAACTCATCCATCTCAATCTCCTCAAAAGAAGGATTGGTAAATGAACGAGTTTCTCCCTGAATATTAGCATTATCTTCATTAACAGCCTTCTCCTTCTATTGCAGAAAAGCAAAAGCAAAAAGCAAAAACCAAGGCCAAGGTGAAAACCAAAACCCATTAATCCTGTGTTTTAGCCTACACACCTTGCACTTAATCTTCCTACAGCAGCAGACGACTTCAGCTATTAGTGAAGAGCCAACACCAAGTGCAATGCCAACCCAAGTCAGCACATCCAACCAAAATGACATGGGTGAAAACTCTGCCTGAACTATAGTCCCATCTGGACGCCGCGCAGTGATGTTGAATCCATCAAATTGATCCAACCCGTCCAGGATAACAGACAGGTTCCCATTGGATTCCTCAGGAGAGGTGGGCAAAGCAGAGGGTACAGATATAGGGACCCATGCTCCAAGAGGATCCACCACAGCAGGTTCAGGATTCAGGGAAGGTTGAGGAGTGGTCGAACGCGTGACAGGTGCAGTGGTAAAAGGCTTCATGGAAGCTGCCATGGACCTGCCCGCAGTTTCCAGTGTAACAGCTGGAGTCACTAGTGACTTCTGCAATTCCCTGGTGGTAGCCAGTGTTGAAGTGACCACAGCAGGGGTCCTTGTTCCCACTGACTCAACATGCTTGTCTGTTTGTCCCATCTTTGGCCCCTCTTGATTCAGCAGGCTTGACTGTTCCTCCAATTTCTGGACTTGCACTGAAGGTTCTTCTAGAAAAGAATCCAAAATTAGTTAGTACAGTTCAAACTGGAAACTTTGGAAGAGGAGATACTTACTTTCATGTTTGAAGAAACACAGCCCCCAAGGCTGCACTATCTCCTCCATACCATTTGTTTTTCCCTTGCAATAAGTCCTAGAAAACAGCTTTACCACCTGAAGGAAACAATGTCTGATTATTCTTTGTTCCTACAGAGAATGGAAAAGGAAGAAAGGAAAAGCACAAACCTTCAAGCCTTTGTAACCAACGCAGTCCAGATCCAGCCTTGATCCTTGGAAGTCCACTGCATGACCAAACCTCCCTGACTTCTTGACATCACAAATGTCTTCACAGACCAGTTTGCCTGCTACACTGCTGCAAGCCTCCAGTTCTCCACTCAGGATCTGAAAATCACACAAGAAGAAGATGCAAATTTGGGTCTTTAAAGCACTTTTGTTCAGAAGAACTTACCAAAACCAATGTAGAGGTCACTGCTACAAGAGTAAAAATTCCCATTTTTCTTGTCCAAATTTCCACTTCTTGGTTTTCCGGGTAAACAAAAATGCACTGATTTGCCTCCCGATCACCGTTTGTTTGTAGAGGGCGCCATTCTCCATCCCTGTCAAGCGCCTCGTACGTTGTCGTCGGTATGAAACAAGTCTTGAGACTTGTTTTCATTCAAGTGTGTGACTTTTTGCCACATACCAGTCTGATTGGACTGGTTGAACTCTGCAGCATCTCAGGGAATTCCTGAGCCTTGGGTGCCCCACAAAATGTGTGTGAGGCAAAATATCATCCAATTGACAAAGACTCTGCTGCTTTTGAATGTGCCACATGGGAAATCAATGCCCAGGCATGTCAAACATTTCAAAACATCGATTTCTGAGTTCACTTTTGGTATTTCCGCACTTGGTGAAAACTTTGTTTTGAAATTGACTTTGAAAAGGTGGAACTTTTCTTCAAATTTGTCCACAGTGAGTTTGTCACCAAAAGAAATAGTTTACAGTGTCCTACGTCATGTGTATAATACTGCTCTCTACCTTTGCAATGTCCGCATAGCAACTTGCTGCCCCAAAGCAGACGAGGACACCGCGTGTCCTAGATGCACTGTCTGGTTCCCGGTCATTTGCCCGGCCCCCTTTCTGTTTTCCCTGTTCTAGTTGCGCAAGCGCGTCTGGTTTGTTCCAAATCTATAAAGGTACCGCAAAGTGTATGTGTCAGCATTCATTGCTGGTTTGACTCTTGTTGGTTACGCTCACAGAAATATATACGTATTCACTTAACGAGAAGTCTAGATTCACTTTTACCCCGGCCATAAAGAATTAGAATTCTTCTCAACAGAACGTTGTCCTGGAAGGAATTAAGTTTTAGATTAATCGCGTAAGAAAGGAAGACGTTTCTTTCTGCATGAAAGTGTCTTGAGTTTATTCTTTCGCCAATTTAGGATAACATACTGTATAAAGAAGACTCAGTGTGGCCTAACAATTCTGCAAAAGAGCAGCTTATCCAGCCCACAGTAGGGGGAATCCCTCTACTGAACCCTCCTCTCATACTATACAATAAATTATAGAGTCAAATTTGTGCAACATGCTAATCTGTTGTGTGAAGAGTCTGTTATGTAAATTCAATTATTAAAAAAGTAATGTGCATACACACATATCAGTTGCGCACATATCAGGGAAAACAGCCTCCAGAGGCAGTCCGTTGTGCAAAAATTCATTGCGTGGGGGGGTTGACTGTTCCTCCAGTTGAGTACCAATAAAATGTGCTGGGGCAAATGCTGGTAGCATTGAATCCAGATCCGACTGTGTGCAGTATAATGAATGAAATGTGTCGCGGGAATGTCCCGCCTTTAAAATTTTGCAGTCCACTTGCAGCAGTGAGAATTTGCCAGCCAGCTGTCCCTGTTGCTCACTCACTCAGTCCCAGCAGTCATGAAACACACCTGTGTGTTGGCACATGCAGACAGCAGTGTGGCCGGATTAATTCAAGGCCGGAAGTCCTTTTCCTTGTCGTTGTTGTCGACGTCGACGCTACTATTACAGCAGTGTGAATGCAAACCTGTGACCTGCTGTGAAGAGTGACACGCACAGCAGACACACAGACAGACAAACACATGCTCCATTCAGGAAATTTCGCCGAGTGCTGCTACAGTAGTTTTTATTGTTTTTCTTCTTCTTCTTCTTTTGTTTGTTTTCGGGAATGTGCAGCAGCGGAATAAACGGCGTGACGCGCGACGTGCCATCATCACAGCAGGCAGGAAGGAAGAATGGAACAAACGTGGCTGCAATTTGCAAATAGGAAAACAAAGCAAAGCACAAGCAGAGACTAATATACGGAAATGACGCCTTTTTTCCAGCTGTTGTTCCCACCGCCAACCCCGATGTTGAGTCAGTGTGTGTCATTCACTATATATGCAGCCAGGCTTCGACGTCATCGACGCCCGTCCTTTCCGTCCATTCATGCCATTCCTGTCTCTCACTCACTCGTCTTCTCCACACGTGTATAGAGAGAGTGAATATGCAGGTGCTTGCTTCCTTGGCTTATATGCCGCGTGTATGTAACAGTGGAATAAACGGTTCATCCCGCTAATTCTTCTTGTTGAATATTCCTTTTTTTTTATACTTCAACGAGGGCTCTGCAGTCACGCCCACTTGATTATCTCGCAATGTAATTGCGGCACACGTCGCAGGAAAGCGGGTAATTAGGGACGGGGATAACGCTCAACCCGCCGAATTTTCACGCCTTTCTCCCCCTGCTGCTCCTCAAACAACCAGCACCATCATCATCAATCCATTCATTCATCACTCATTGTTTCAAGGTGGATCCTCTGCAGTGGGGCCCCAAGGTGCACACGTAATATTGATGGCGTTTCTCACTTAGTAAACAATGACAAAAAATATATTAGCCTGTTTTTGATTATGAAATGGAGTAATTTTATAATTGTACTTTTTTATTTTTGTAGATATTGTATGCGATATTCACTCAATCACCAGAATCACATTTCTCCTCAAAAATGAGAGGAGAAAATGGGGTGAGTGTCATAGCTGTGCATACATTTTTCAAAAAAAAAAAGTTGACAAGTTTAGGTTTGCATTATTCTGTAAGTGGTTATAATGTAATATTTTGATGGGAAAAATGTTTTCAAAGTAAAAATTTTCTTTCGTAATCGAAAACATTCAAATTTGTTGACTTCAGGATCAATTCATGTCCAGAATTTCGGGTGATTTTACTTACTGATATTTATATTTTACTGTACTTCTAAAGTCAGTAAAATTGGGCTGTGTGCAGGGTTGTTAATCACAATCAAAAATTTACTAGCACAATCACAATCACAATCCAGCACTTGAAATATTCCACAATCAAAATTGCAATTGCAAGGCTGTTCAGTTCTATAATGCACAATCACTACCACAATGGATTTCTTTCTGTTTTGTTTTCAATCGCAATTGCTAGGGTAATTGCAACTCTCTTCAAGATTTCCATCCTGTGCATTTAACATTTATTGCCAGCATCCCTGATTTATTAATCTCAATTTATTTACAAAATATCAATCTTGTGAATGGATGAAGAGAATAACAAAGGAATTATAATCAAAACAATACTTTTGCATCATATGGATGTCATCTTTTCTCATTCCATTTGGATTCTCACCAGAAAAAAAACAGAAAAAATTTGCCTTGATAAGGGAGTAAAGCACCAAAAATTATGAATAAATTTGAGTAGCCTTTCTGAAATATTATTCAATATTGAATGCCCAAACTCTTTTCAATAAAGAATTGCCAATAAAGAAAAATATGATGAGCTTCATTTTGTGCCAACCTGTCTTAAGTTGAAGCCATAAAAATCAATATAACCTCTTCCATCTAGCTACTTACACATTTAATGAAAAAAATTTACAGTTTATTATTTTCATTGAATTTTTATCATGGTTTAAATCAAGTTTCCAAAGAGAAATGCATACACAGATGAAGCTATTTTGTACTGGTTGTGATTGTGATTAGGTCAGTTTTACCACAATTGCAAGTACAATCACAAGCCTTCAAAAAATAAATGCACAATCACAATCACTATCATAATGAGTAAAAAAAGGATTGCGTAATTGCAATCGCAAGGCTTGTGATTGTGGCTGTGATTGTGCTAAATTGTGGCACAATTAACAACCCTGGTGCTGTGTCTTACTTGAAGGTGCAACCCACTCATTTAAATATGTTGATTAAGTATATTAGTTCAAGAGATATTCAGATTTTGAAAAATGCATTAGTACTCTAAATACTCGTATGCTGGAAAAATTCCTTATCTGGAGACCTCACCCAGAGACACCAGGGCAGATGCTTTGAGGTCGAAGTGCTCACCAAGTCAAATTGCCCGTACAAGTATGCTGGGGTCTCACTGACGTACAGTACAGTACAGTATATTGCTCAGGGGAGCATGATGATCGAATGTCAAAGTTGATGGTGTCGAGAAAACGGCAGAAATAATGCCAACCTCAGCCCACACTCGCGGGTTCCACGAATACCTCATGCAGATGACGAGACGAGCAGCAGCAGTATATAGGGAGGAGGGAATTGTTGGAATTGGTGAGGAGTCGCGCGTTTGCAGAAATTTGGCAGGTAGATATACCCCCGGCAATCGGCACAGGGAAAATAGACACATGAACGGGAATTTCGGCGGGCGAAAAGAGGAAACGCCTGCATGCCGGGCATTCCTGCAAATGCTTGCTCCTCTTGCCTGTCTGTCTCGTGTCTGTCGCCTTTTCTTCTTCTTCTTCTTCGTCTTTTATTTTTCTTGCGCAACTGACAAGACTGCCACAGCACCAATGAATGGCAGTGGGTGAAACAGGAAGAGAGATTCAAAAAAATAAATAAAAAATAAAAAATAAATCAAAGGTTTCTCTCGAAAGTCCTCTTGCATGCATGACACGATCCCTGCCCATGTCGATCATCGCATGCCGATTGCCAATTTTCTCTTCATCATCTTTGTTTTGGTGTACGGAACAGTACTGTATAAATGTTTGAGAAAAAAAAATGCATGAAAATGAAGGATCCAATGCGGAGGGCTGCTGCAGGAATGAAGGGTTTCCAGGCTCTAAGATTTTTCCGTCAATTTTTCTCTCGTTCTGGTGACCTTGTCTGAGTCGGAAAATATTCACGGCAAATCATGTTTCGGGACGAACATGCTTGGATAAAAATTCTGTACAGTACTGTTTTTGGTACCTGATCTATAAGGAGCAGTTGTCGTCCCAAGGATTTTTGTTGAATGAATAAAAGTAAAACCCGGAGAACAAATGAAAAAAAAAAAACAGTACTGACAAATTTTCAGAGGCTGTTGACGTTGAAAAAGAAAGAGGAAGAAATCGAAGGTGTGTGCTGCTGCTGAGAACCCTGCCCCAATTAAGGGCAAATTCTTGTTTGAGTGTGATTCCAGCATAGCCAAATTCTGCAGGATCCTCATCCAGTCGCAACGTGAAAGTGGACCAGAATAGTTTTTTTTTTTTTGGTAGAAATGATTTCGGATGCCCTTCATAGGTTCAAAAGGAAAAAAATGGATTTTTGATAGCATCATGTCTTTAAAAAGCACAGTTGAACCTTGATAAGCCAAACCACGCTTATAAATCAGATTGTTCAAGTCCCTGCCTTAGAAAAAAAATGCACTCAAAACCTTTCTACTTCAAAGGATTTCCTCTCAAACCTGCATAACTCAAATTTTCTGGAGGCCTTCTGGCTATTATTCTATTGACACACAGGAAAACAAAAAAGTACCATGATGCATTTCGAAAGGGAGAAAAAGGCGAAATTGGTGAAACAAACCCCTGCCTCCAAGTTCAGCATGATCCTGTCAACTCATTTAGGAAGCAATTTAAGGCCCAAAATATTGTATCACCATTTGCAATTTTCTGCAATTCTTTCATGTCTTTCCCACAACACAATTGCTTGTTTCCCCTAGTCTAAAGATCCCTAAATTAAAACTTTTAGCTGCTCCCTTGATATTCGATATAGAAAGGTTTGACTGTATCTGCTTCTGTGACAAGCGAGGATTTGTGCATTGCTTTTATTCCTAAAATCCAAAGCGTTTGTTTTTGTTGTTCAAAATGTAACATTGCCAACTGCTTTTGGGGAATTGCCCAGATTTTAGGGAGGACCCGTTCTAGTTGTGCAATTGAGAAGCATACCGTCTGTGTGTGTGTGTAAGAGGAAGAAGAAGAAATTCTGGACTGCTGCACCGTGACGACCGCGACGTCTTCAGTCAGTCCCTCCTTCTCTTACCTACCTTTACACAAAAACATATATTATATATATATATATGTATATATATATATATATATATATATATACTGTATGCATGTAAACACACATGCATTCCCTGGCTACAAGGCCCACATTCCCTTTATCTCCCCCACCACGCTTTTCTCTTTACTTCGCTCTAAATTTGTTCAATTTAGTCTTACCTTTCTTTTCGAAACACAATAAATTATGTTTTCATTGCTTCTTTCTCTCCTTTGTCAAGAAAAAATAGCCAAAAGGCCTCCAAAAATTTCGAGTTAGGGAGGTTTGAGAGTAAAAAGCTTCGAGTTGAGGAGGTTTTTAATACAATACATTATTCCTAGGGAAATTCAATGGGGACTTGGAAAAAATTTGACTCGGGGAGGTACTGTATTCAATTTGGGGAGGTTTGAGTTATTGAGGTTCAACTGTATTAATTCTCATCTGAATTTCGCAGTTCATTATTTACTTTTCTGGCTAGTGTGCAGTTGAATGTCTGCATAAGTTGTACCTAGCCCGGAACCCAGCACTGCATGAGAGAAAAATTGGCAGCCTTCTTGATGAGACTGCCAAATGAAAGGTGCCCTTATTGGGGAAGGGACATTTCAACATGGGTTGAAACTAGGGCTATTTCCCGATCATGCCAAGATTGTGCTTGTTTGTGGAGAAATCTCGGCGGATGACGGCTGAATAAGTTCAATGTATGGGGTCTGACCGTATTTGAACAAGACAGATACAAATAATTACAGTGATTCCTAATGTCACACTACCTACTAAATGAACAAGAGAGGGCTAAAAGCAGATGCTTTCCAACTTTTGCTTATTTGATTTCAAAATAATGTTATTACCAAGTGCTGCGAGTAAATTGTTCATCAAGGACATAGAATTGTTAGAAAGAGAGAGAGAGAGAGAGAGAGAGAGAAGAAATGTTGGAAACTTTTGAGTTTGGAAACTTCTTGCCACCTATTATAACACTGCTATAATGGTATATTAGAGCTTGAAGCGCACGTGGCAAGTAGCAAAGACTTGAATAGCGTTTTCCATTCAAGAAAACTCTCTGGAGGGGAAATGGGGGGTCTGTACTGTACGTGTATACTCGTATGACTGATGGGTGCACCAGGGATAATTTCGGGAGAGTTCCCAAGTAATCAGACACACGTGCACATATGACGACATCCCCTCGCGCGCTGAATTCCCTGCTTGCTGGACTCGGCAGTTTCAAGGACGCGGCTTCTTTCGCCAATCAATGGTACAGTATAATAATAATAATAACAATGATAATAATAACAACAACAATAATAATAATAATATGCCATGCTTTTACCTGCCTAACTTTCCCTCAAATTCAACCCACAAAAAAAAAAAAGACGAACAAGAAATGAGAGAAAGACAGAAGGAAAAATGAGAGATAGAGGGGAAGGGGGAGAGAGAAAGGAGACGACGAGTGCTGATGGTGTTGATGGTGGTGGTGGTGGTCTTGGTGGGGAATTCCCGCGCTGAAATGCCTCTTATTGCAGCGAGGAACAGAGCCAAGAATAAAAAAAAATAAAAAAATAAAGATTCGGCGGTCTTTG
Organism: Notodromas monacha; assembly: GCA_905338405.1. Classification (NCBI taxonomy): domain Eukaryota; kingdom Metazoa; phylum Arthropoda; class Ostracoda; order Podocopida; family Cyprididae; genus Notodromas; species Notodromas monacha. Next base: position 15,970 of record CAJPEX010002022.1, read on the forward strand.
GAAAGCAAGGAACAAACAAGAAGAAGGAGGAGAAGAAGAACGTGAGCATGCAGGCTGATGACGACAACGGCGACGACGAGGATAAAGCTCAAGTAGAAGAAGAAGCAAAAGTACAGTAGAATAATAATAAGAGGGAGATTACCAATATTAGCAGCAGCAGCAGCAGCAGCAGCAGCAGGTCGACGCGTGCTGGTGCTCGTGCTGCTGCGTGTCTGTGTGTGTCTGTGTGTATCCTGAAGGTCGCGGGGCGCCTTGGGGATATTTAGGGCCTTGCCAGCAGCCCACCCACCACACGCGCTGCTCATCCTCACTCATCCGGGCCATGTGGAGTAAGAGAGCACGAGCACAAGCACGGGCACGTAAAGACGACGACGACGACGAGAAAGAAGGAGGAGGAGGAGGAGACCGAGGAATAAGGAGAGAGAGAGAAGCGGAAAAGTTTTTTCCAGCTCCCCCCCCCCCCCGTTATTCTCCCTGGAAAGTGGGCTCCAAGGCCGCGCGCGGGTCCTTGCCAGTGCTGGAAACTGTGTCGACGTGGTGGCGCGTGCCGGCGGCATGCAGGCAGGCATGCAGGCAGGCAAGCAGACCGGCTTTATATTCCTCTACTGGTGCTGGTGCTGCCCACGGGGCTGGGTCTGGGTCGTTGCTGCTGGCACGCGTCACCGCCGGCAAGTACTGCCGCGCCACGGTACCCACACGAATACTCACTCACACTCATGCTGCTGCCTCCATTTCTCTTTCTCTCTCTCTCTCTCTCTTTCTGATTTTTTTCTTTTTTCTTTTTTTCAGTTGTTGGCCATTGTGTGGAATTTTGCCATGTCCCGCTTCCCTCGGGCGGGCGGAAATAATTCCGGCGACTCATCACGAGTCTCTGCCAATTTCTTATGCGGCGTTTCGCTTAACTGTATGTGCGAGGCCACCCGTGCTCCGTCAGCAGTATAATAGTATCCCAAGGTTTATATAGATACTATTTACATACTCCCCCCTCTCTCTCTCTCCCTCTTTCTCCTTCATCGCACCCATTTTCACATTTCTGCCCAGTATCATCATCACGGGGCTCATGGCATGGACTTGGGATTTGCTCATGCAATATTGATTCAGGGAATAATTCTGTGTTTCCATTTTTTTGAATATAGTACAGTACAGCTAGTAAATGGACATAATAGTTGATCGAGTCCATATGACAAGTTGAGTGGATAAAGTTTGACAGACATATCCCAGAAAAAATCACAAATCTTCACAAATTGTTACCGTGATCTTCGTATTGGTCAATTGCTAGCTAATTTCTACTCGTCCTTGAACATTTTTTTTTCCTGTTTTCGCCTCTCACGCATTTTCCGACAGCAAGTGCTGCTCACCAAGGTGAGACCCCCCCCCCCCCAACCATCTCAAGGAGATGCATAGTAAAATGTACAGTACGGTACTTTTTCATAGCATGATTAGCACTTTTCCTAGATGGCAAAGGGCTGGCAATAATTTGCAATTTCCTCATTTTGGCGATTGTCGTGGGCTTGAGATGAACGAAGTCTACAGTAATTCGAAATTCAATCACGAGTGTGCCAAAAATGCACATAATGGATACTTCACAAGTTTACATCATTGATTTATTCAGTCAATTGGGATCCTTTTCACATGCCTCAAGACTGCGTTGAACAACCTGTTTGCGCCCATGGACCAGCAAATTTCTTTAAAATTGTTTGTTGACCAGCAAATGAAAAAAAAAAACTGGAGACCTGCAAACTTTTGTGCAATTTTTGCACACTTGAAAAAGTTTTCCCTGAAATAATTTATGGCAGGTATTGAAAAAGTTTCTGCTTTAAAAGAAAAGTTGAGAACCATTGAAGAAGGTATTGTGGAATGTCTTCAAAAATTAGAAAGGTGGGCTTGAAGAAATATTTCCCACAGAGACATGTTATTGGTGGAAATTATATAATAATTCCCCAATATATATTGAGAGAATATTTGCTATCAAGAAAATATAGATACTTGGTGTTATTCATAACACCAGGAAGAGATAATAGATTAATATATAAATATATATTGATATTCTTCCATCCCTGTCCTTCCTAGTACATGTGGACTGACAGACACAGACTGACAGACATGTGCATGGACCCTGATGATGCACATAGAAACCCCAGCACATGGCAACCCCCTGAACTGCTCAATATCCATCAGCACATGTTGATCATTAAATGATACCTGCACACGCGCATGTCCTACTCCCCTTCTGAATGTACCCCCCAAACCCCTGGCAGGATTAAGGAAGATAGGCATTTTAGCTCAGGAGACAGGACAGTTCAGAAGTAATCAGATTCCTGTGTCTTGTGGTCAATATTGTGAATACTGTGTTATTGAATAAAAGACAATTTTTGTCTGGTACAGACTTTAGTATTTAATCATTTCCAACCCTGATTAAAAGGAGACGCATGTAACTCTCTATGTTTCTAGGGATAACAGACAAATTAAAATAATTTAATTGAACAGGTGAAAATTGGTCTGAAGTGTTATTGGGAGAAGAGCAAACTTTCAGTTTTCATGAGATAATTTAAACTGCAATTTTCTTGCAAAAATTTCAGATAAAGATACTGTAATATCCTCCATTCATACTTTTCATAAATTTATTATGCTTGAGAACATGTCCTGTGGACTGGCAAAACAAGTGTGCAGACTGGCGCCAGTACGCAGACCATGGGTTTGGGAACACTGCTTTAAGATGTACCTATTAATGTGCAAAAATAAATACATTTTTGTGTACATAGCAGGTGTTGTATGTAGACATTATTCCTGTGAAGAGAATCCACCCGAACCTGTTCGTTTGGATCATGAAAGTACAAAAATAAGGAATGGAAGCTGAGGGAGGATCTTCTTCAAATGGAAGCAATGTTTCCCATCAGTTTTCGAAAATGATGCACACTTTATAAAGTACTGTACTTTTTCGGCGCAACACGCACAAAGATAAAGAAGAAAAAACCGTGCTCAATTTTCAGCAGGAATTCGACGACTGCTACCATAGGATGGATCAATTAAACCACATGTGGCGAATCCATGGACAAACACTCGGGTGAAGTTGCTCATGATCAAGGCAAGTTATTGAGTCTTCCTTGTTGTCGTGATTGTTTTCAAATCTAAATACTGTACTGTACTGCACTATACTTGAAGGTATTAATGTAATGAAAGGCTCTGTACTAGAGACAAATGTTGACCTCACTATTGGAAAATGTCTGGTACATTATTTATATTCTTTGTTTTTTTTTCGAAGCCAGAGAGCAGGCGAAACCTTGGAATTCTAACGTACTCTATATGAGCGCCCAAACATGCACCATTTAAAATTGCTGCTACTGCTGCGTTATCCATCCTTGCGGTCCTCCTTTATATATATATATATATATATATTGTATAGGAATAAGTTGAGCAGGATGTGCAGCAAGTTTGGGGAAGAGCCTAGCTGGATCCCGTGGCGGATCGGGAAACCCAAGGATGATTCTCATAAAAACCCGGTCCCTTGACAGCAGCCGGTAGTAGAAAAGCGATGATGGGATAGGCCCTTGGGTCGGGGATTTCCATCCGGGTACTACATACAGTACAGTCCTACATCTCCAGATGAGAGGTGGAGAACATCAGAGGCAAAAAATTCGAGACTATATGCTGTACAGACTATATACTGTATCCACCAGAAACGATGAGAAGGTACTGTATATATATATATATGTACAGCAGGTCCGCATCGCATCTAGCAGAATTGGCTGCAGTCAGAAAGAAACGATCGAGTACAAGTGCAAGTACTGCACGGTACTGTACTATACTGTACTGTACTTGCATTCTTCCTTGTCGTCCATCTATATCCTATATAACCTCCTCTTTCGCGTTTTCTTTCATTTTCTCCCTCGCTGTTCCTCTTGAACCCATGATGCCTGTTAGAGTGCAATATTACACGTGGTTGGAATGACATGCAGAAATAACTCTCGGGTCCTCATTGACATTCCCCCGCATGACTTGAGTACAATGCTGTACTTTAGCACGAGATGTGCAGATTACAACGATAGTACTGTACACAACTACAGTAACTGCATTCTGCATCTCCTTCTTCTTGTGCCAACCTTTTCGTACAGGGCTCTCACATACAGCACAGTATTGGGGCGGAATTGCGTGGATGACCTATCCTATCCACCATGCACTTGTACAGTACAGTACTGCATATTGTATCACTCACTCACTCGTCGGCAGCCAGCATGATCCAGTCGTGGGAACCAGGCCCACCATTGCTTCCCACACCGGCACAGCGGAATGAAGCCCGCCCGATTCTGCACCGGAATCCGGGTTCAGCACCGGAAAAGCCCAATACTTTTCCGGGCTACTTCCTGATGAGTTGTGCGGAACAGAAGAGGAAGCAAGGCACCGAAAAACCAGCTCGAACGCCTTCAGGAGAAGACGAAAGCAATTCATGACGGGGAGATCACCTGTACTATGGCCAATCGATTGCAGTACTGTACTGTACTTACTGTACTGCAATTCACGTACTTATAGCCACAGTATATGTGTGCCATGTGAATGTACAAGTATCAATTTTCCGACGCCCATCTCTTCCTGATACATTTCCAAAAATGAATCGAAGGTTGATTTAGATTTTTTTTCAAAGGGGTAAACTTCACAGGATGATCCGCAATTTAATGCAAGCTTATATTAGGCAACTCATGTTAGTAATTTCGTTCTAGAGTACTCACATTTTTCTTTCTACAAATTATTTTTGTGCTACTGAAGAAACCTTTTTCTTTTTCAAATATCCCATGTGGCACTACGGAAATAAAAAATTAACCTGCTTTCTGTACCGCATACTTGCTTGAATACCCTCCCTAAACCCTTGAGTAAGACAGGCACGCTATTTTGTTGTTGTTGAGGAATATGTCCATCAGCCTATTCCTATGAAAACACGCACCTAGGTTAGTTTTTCTTTTTGCTGAAAATTTTTGTTTTTAATTTCTTCTGCGTGTTAATTCATTTTTCCCCATTGATATTTTGCATTTCTCTCTCTATTTTTAGCAGAAGCATGAATATGTATTTGCAACATATGGCAGCTTCCCCAATTAGATGAGTATTTTCCTCATCCTCATTTCACTTGATCTCTGATACATTTCTTAAAGGATTATTGCTTGAACCATTATTTCCCATTCCCAGTCAGCAAGAAGTTCTCCAAAAAATATCCGAAACTCCTCCAAATGAGTACCACGGACATTTTTTGGAGAACTTACGGACATGTTCTCCAAGCTTGTCCGGGAAAATTAGAGAACTTGCGGACAAGTTTGGAGAACTTGTCTGCAAGTTCTCCAATTTTCACAGAGAAGTTTGGAGAATTTTTGGACATGTTCTCTAAACTTGTCCCTGAAAATTGGAGAACTTGTGGACACGTTTCGAGAACATGTCCAAAAGTTCTCCAAACTTGTCTGCCAGAGCTGTTGGTAAATACATGGATAAATGAGGGAGGGATTTAATGTAGTGTTCCATAGCTGTTTGTCTAAGAAGCTGGGTTGTCAAGCCAGAGGTCCTGGGTCCAATCCCCACTAGAGTAGGATATCCTTTAGAAATAGTTAAAATCCTAATCTATAATATAGTATACAGTATCTAGTACCTGAATAATTAGCAGTAGTTGAGGTCAATAAGAAGTTAAATTAATTAATTATGTAAATGTAAATTAGATATATTCCTCAGAATAATTGGCATGCTATCACAAAATATTGGAAAGTGATGAATGAAAAAGTTGAAATCTAAAAATATTCATCTTAGTTCCTTCTCTGGCTGAAAAATTTAAATTAAATATTTGTAAATTTTAAAATTTTGGACAGAACTGGGACATCTTTTGAATAATAATCAGACAACATGTCCAATTTTTATCCAGAAGACCTCCCAGATCCCTTCAAAACCTGTCCGTTTTGGATCCAAAACGGACAAGTTGTCCAATTTTTTTCCAAAGTTATCCAAGCCAACTGGTCCAAATATTGTCCGTTTTTGGCAAGATTCTTGGATAAGTTGGTTTGGTAAACTTTAGGACAAAAAACAGATATTTTCTTGCTCACTGGGTTCACTGGAAGACTTGGCACCACACATTCCTTCTTCATTGTTTTCTGTTCAGATGTGCTCACATGTGACAGGCATTGGTCATGGGGATTTCTTCTTGAAAGATTCATCCCTGAGTACCTAAAGTGACTGACCTACTTATTCCACCTGAATCTCTGGTAATAAGATGCATGCAAAACTTGTGTAAAAACATGATGTACAGTAATTGTGTCCAGCAACAGAGGTTCAAGACAATAGAGAGAGAGAGAGAGAGAGAGAGAGAGAGAGAGGCAGATATTCAGTTCTGAATTGGATGAGACATGCAAAGTTTGCACATTTTTCTCCTCACAATTGTTAAAATCCCTTTTTGCAAATAACATAAACCAAGCCGATTCACTCATTATACTGTAAATGTGAGTGAATCTGAACTCTAAGAAAAATCTAGTCCAGAAAAGCTTTTTCTGGATACAGGATTGGGAATTTTTTTTAGGATTCTGTACCCATCTTTTGGGAGTTCTCCAGAAATACTGTTGGGGACAATGGTCACCACAACATAAGGATGAAAATAATGGTTGTCACAGATCAAAGATTAGTGGAAGCAAATTGCAGATTCAGCCTTGGACAAAGGCTGATAATTCTCAGTAGAATACTAAAATCCCTATTTAATGTTTGAAGTGGAGTATACTTAAAATTGTGTCTAGTAAAGGAGTTAATAAGTCATATAGTTTTCAGGCACACACAAAAATTGCTCAAAGACAAGACACAAAAATGTCAATCACAAAACCTCTCAGCAAGCTCCCATTCTTGGACACACAACTGCTCCTGATGACAGCCAGACTCAGACTGATAAATACTGTGAATTAAAAAGGTTTATTATCATCTTACAATTGATGGCCTTGATTCAGTACTCTTGCTGGAGATCAGGCAATTTTTGAAGGCCTGGAGAAACAGAGTTGAAGATAAACTTGGAGAAAAGAAAAGTTCTCAACGTTTATTACCTTTTCTGGCCTAATTCTTTTTTTTTTTTTTTTTTTTTTTTTTTTTTTTTTTTTTTTTTTTTTTTTTNTTTTTTTTTTTTTTTTTTTTTTTTTTTTTTGGGCAGTGGTTTTCCACCCAATCACTTCATGCTGCCTTGATTTATGAGACACAAAGCACAATGATGGGGTGGTGGATCCCCAACAAAAGCAGAATGAACTTGTCCACTGATTTTGCGTGTGCGTGTGTGTGTAGAGAGAGAATGTCCACCTGCTGTGCATAAGCAAGTAGTTGCTCACAGCAAACGGGGGTTTTCCTGAGTCAATCTGAAGTTGGGGGCCTGTTGAGCAGAGCTTCTGCTTGGACCATGCATGGGATGGCCCGTGCATCCAAGAATAAGTCGGGTCAACTCCTCTCCCCCCGCGGCGACGATAGTAGCGTGTATAGTGGGTGCAGAGGGGTCGAGTCCGACGCGTGTCCGCAATCACAATAAGGAGAGGAAAGCAGCCCTTGTTACTTGAAAGGGGGCAGGCGTTAACGACGAGTCAGTCATGCCAATTTCGACCGGGTCCTCATCCAGGACTATATTTAGAGCCAGGTCCACCGACAAATGCGATAAATCTGCCCTGATGCATTCATCATGCTGGTGGTGGTGCTGGTGGTCCGCGCGTCTCTCTCTCTCTCTCTTCTTTGTCTTTGTTTGCTTCTACCGAAAAGCATGGAAAAAATCACTCAATTCTATTGCAATAACATGTGCAACTTCAACTTGACGATTTCAAAGGAAGTACACACCGTCACGTAGGTACAAGTGCAGTACTGTACTCGGAGCACTACACTGCAAGTAGTGTACTGTACTACTATCAGATAATTCGCGGGTATGCGCGAAAATACTGTATCAGAACATCCACATGCTAGATCACGTTTAACCATAGTGAGACGTCAAGAAAAGTGAACTTTCAGTATACCTTTTGCTGTTGGGCAAAAAGAAACGGGGGGAAACTCCTCCGGAAAATTCAATAAGCAAGGGTTTTAATCGCTTTCAGATGCAGGGAATGAATCTGGGCTGGAGAAAATTGCGCAGAAACTGATATTTTTGCTCTTCCTTGAGAAGGAGTTCATGATGCACAAAATAAAACAAAACACAACTGTACTGCACACATTTTAATGAAGATGCTCCTTGAAAAAAAAGGCAAGAAATTGGCATGTTTTTGAAAATCAAATCGAAGTACATTCATGATTCTGCTATGCATAATGTATTCATTTACACGTTGATTTCGATGAGAGTCGGTCCATTTGTTTAATACAAGTGTTGAAATGTTTTTGAAATATTTTCTTGTTTTTCACTGTACATTATAGTGTCTGGAACGTATTCCTACCTCGAGACTTTGTACAGTTTTTGAGGCATAATTTTTGTCAACATTTTCCAAGTTTCCAAAAGTCAAAGACACTGCATGTAAAGGGTTGTGCCTGAGTCGAAGCCTCATATTGCGCAGTTTGCCTGAAAAAATAAAGTGTTCTTTTTCCCCTTAAATAAATGAAAACAAGTTATTTCCGGGAATGCCCTCAATACTCAATGGTACTCCTGTTCCATTATTTACTCCCGCAGTTCATTCCTTAAAGTATGAGTACAACAAGAATGAACTTGTTGAAAGTCATTGGGATTGGAACCCGGTGGCGATGAAAGATTTAATTTCATCGCAAGTTTCATTCTGAACAACCATTGGATTCATGAATGGGACCATTTTCATCTTTCGCGAAGGAAGATGTCTTTGAGTTATTATTCAAAGTACAGTACAGTACTGTGATGTATTGTACAGTACTGCAGCTAGGGGAGTACTGAGAAGAATGCCTCGACGGTCACGACGGAAATGAAGTCCTATAGTCAGCAACTCAGCAAGCAGGAGTAAATACCAGTACAGTACTGTACTGGTCATGAATGCTGTGCGGGGTACGTCAATTGCTGGCTGCAGTGCACTGCTATTATAAAGAGACAATTCCTCCTCTGCTTTTTCTTTTTTTTGGGGACAGTTGAGGGAGAAGCAGCGTATGAATGAACTTGTTTCCACGCTTATATTGGTCTTGTTGACGACGTCCGTCCATCATCATTTGAGTCCAATTTTGAATGGAGCTCATCTTCTTGCGGTAGTTGATGGTTTGCAATGAAGCAGAATAACAACTGGAGCAATAATAATGGCACGATGAAGAGCCAGCCCCCAACACCCGGAATGGTACGTTCATGAAAATGAATGAAACATTCCCGTCCTACTGACGTGCCTGTGCGACACGATACTACTGTGCTGTGCTGAGCTGTTTTCACTGGATCCTTTTACTTTTTATTTCCCTTTGTTTTTAGTTGTACTGTTGGGAATGATCAAGTTATTGCTTGAATGGCCCAGAGTGTAGTCGTGCTGTATTGTACTATTGTAGGGTGCATCACGATGACGTGCTGATCAAGATTTCTATACAGGATTAAGATTGCTGCCGACAAGGACCCGAGACAAAATTCAGAAAATGTGTGCAATTATACTGTAATTCGGGATGATTGAAGGGGTATTGCCTTGCTGCTGTTTTGAAAGTATGGCTGATTTTTCCGAGCATATAACCCCTGCTGATTAAGATTAGGGTGATGAGTGTCGGCGAAATTAGCGCTATCTTCCTTTATGTTATTTTTTATCATCCTTCGTTCGCACAAATACGGGGAAAAAAAAGAGTATTGTTGTTTATGAAAGAAAAATACTGTATGAGAATCTGCTGGACGTGAATACGATCCCATCGTACAGTATATTCAGGGGGAAATACAATACTGTACAGTGGCTTGGGCTTCATTCAGGACTACACAAGATCTCAATTTGCAGCAGCGTTGGCAGGAAACATGACTCGCATGGAACCAACTCATCATCATGCAGTTCATCTCCCTTATTTTGATAATGGGCATTTAATGCGCCTGAATTGGCTAATTTAATGGGAGAAGGACACTCACTATATGTAGACTGAGGAAGAATCGTACTCGGCCGATGAAGACGCGATTGTGGAGAGAATGCAACTGAAAAAGGAGGGACTTTTTGTTGTTGTTGCTTATACATACGCTGTGGTGTATGCAGTACAGTACCGTACATTGATTTGAGTGCACTGTAAGGGGGAAAAAAGACCGAGTGCAGGGGTCAGCAGTGCTGGATCCAGCTCCATCTGGATGGAATGAATCATTCCGCGTGGGTTTCGGGTGTCCAAACACTTGCGGACAATAAAGGAAAAAGAAAAAATAAACGAAATGAGAGAAAGAGGGTGTGTGTGTGTGTGTGTGTGGCCTTAATAATCTGGAAATGCAGATACGGAGATGCAATAAACAATGCAACGACATGACATGGCATGATGAGGATAGGGATAACTTCCTTCCTTCCTTCCTTCCTGCCCACGTGGTCTAGTCACTCAGTCGTGAGTCACTTATGCCCTCAAGCACAAATGGGTTTACGTAACGTTCAAGTGCAAAACGAGTGGATGGGAGGAAGAAGGGGGAATGGGCGTCAGCCAGCTTGAAAAGATGAAATAAAATCCCTGAATTGACTCCATCGACAACTGATGACAGCAAAAAAATCAATGCACACAGCATTTCATGGGTCATCAGCAACAGCAGGCAACAAAGTCAAGTCAAGTCGGTCAATCAAACACACGCATAACAGCGTGCATCATGTTCCAACAAGTTTTTTTGTTCTTGTTCTTGTTGTTGATAACGTGTCTCCAATTGTAATTTACCTTGAATCGTTGTTTGGGGTACTTTATTGTGCACTGGGGCACCGAGACGCGGACACGTGTACACTGAGTTGTGCTTGGACCTTGTCCTTCTGTCCTAACGTCGGCATGTCACATCATGGATGCAGTACTTTCAGACTTCAATATATGGAAATGCATTCAATTCGTCCTTCTCTTGATCTAAAATTAAACAGGATTCAGCAAATAAGAATAGTACCAAGCAGAATTCCTCGCAACTTCAAGCTTCAGGAAATGACAGGTGGGGGGTTGAGTTATGGAGGTTCAAGTGCATGCAGTGCAGTGCAGTGTATATATATAAATATATATATACTGTATATGCATGGGGGCACCATGGTTTGTCTGGTTTGGAGTGTCCTCATGATGTCAAAATGTCCGCATGTCGGGGCCGACAGCATGCACTGCATCAAGTCCTGTTTCCTGGGTGTTGAATCCACCTGTACGTGTGTCCGCCTCAGGGAAATACTGCATGAAGGGAAAAATGAACTACAGCAGTTCACAAGAGCAGCCACGGGAGAAAAGAAGAGGAGGAAATTGCAGGAATGTGTTTTTCCTCCGAGGGCTGTGTTTTGATCAGGGGTTCAGCCGACAATTGAACACGCTCATGTCTCGGCTCTCCGTATCTACGTCATATTACCACCGAAAAAAAAAGAAAAGAAAGAAAGAAAAGAGGGAATTGAAAGGTGAACAACAACTACAACATCAAGAAGAAGAAGAAGAAGAAGAAAAAGTGAAACAAGTCGACGAATAAGGACGAGAGAGAGAGAAAATAAAATAAAAACGCGAGTAAATTTTCGCCATACTGTATCACGAATTTTAATTGGCGGCCTGCTGCGGAGAACGCCGACAGCGAAAAGTTCCTCATCTCCTTTTTATCCTTGTAATAACTCCTCTTTTCTAATTGATTCAAATGACCTTCTGCTAATATATGCTGTATGTGTGTTCATAACCTTCTACTACTGTATTTCCATTTATTTCTTCGCGAATCCTCTTCGTCGTGACGATAAATGGATGAGCCGGAAAAAAGTTGATGATTTCCTTCCTATTTCATGCTGCTGTTTAACGGTGTTGCCTCGAGAACTCATCCGATGTGCGTAAATGCACTAGGGTTTACTACATTATTGCGTTGTATCCTTTTATTTCTCTGGTTCATTGTCAACAGACAGACAGACATCGTCATCGACTTCCGGATGCTGGCCCTCGACACGCTGCGTCCCACCAATTATAAGTAGGATACTCCACTGATGTACTGTTTTGTGCACCCGTATCATCGTGGCAGGCAACAGCAAGCGTGTCGGGACACGTCGTATACCCATGCGTGTCTTTCTCTTCCTCCATCTCCCATTTGTGGCGGCGTGTTTTTATTTTTATTTTTTTTTATTTTTTTTTTACTTTTTTTTTATTTTTCATTTTGCTGCTGGCACACTCTCGTTTGTTCGTCACCAGCAGCAGTGCATGTGAAACAGGGCCTGGTTCATTCCTGCTTTCACGCTTGCCGACTCATTCATTCATTCATTCATCCTTTTCGGTTTCACATGCAGTACCGTAGACTTGTAGAGCCCTTTTATCCTCGGCAGACGGATGACATGCATGGGATGCCGGAAGAACGAGCTCACCCTCAGCTAGTACTGTACTGTATTGTACAGTACAGCAGCACGCGAATTTGAGTGAGGGACTACAGTCAAAAATGGCGTGGGACATATTCTGCAAGCTTCTCCAGTCCGTAGTACTGTACGTACATATATACTGTATACACAATACTGTACATAAATGAACATTTGTCTGCCTGCCAAAAAACCAAGAGGGACATAATAATAAAAAAAAAAGTCTTTTTGGTCGACGGTAAAGGGATTGAAAACTCGTCAGGAGCACCTATCTAAATATTGCGGTGCTGTGCTGTGCAGGGTACGTGCTGTGGTCTACTCACATACTGTATCTGAAAGACTTAGTATACTGTAGCCCTACAATGTGAGTGAGAGGCGGGGAAGAGAAGGCTTGAAAGCAAAGTGTGTCGTTCATATACACACTGTTGAGCTCTGCTGATGCCAATTGTTGTGTGTTGAAAGGAGGCGATGGATTTCTTCGGTGTAGGAGAAGAAATCCGTGGTATAGGAAGTCATCCGAATAAGGGGGAGGATATTGCAATACACCACAGTACTGGACTCTGTATATTACTGTATCACACTTGAGACCAAGCATCCAGCACAAGTGAAACTCATTATTCACCAAGCAGCAGCAACATTCGTTTTGTACATTTATCGAATGAAGGAAAGAAGCACATGCTTTTGGTACCCGGTGAAATTATTGGCACACCGCGACTCGTACTGGGCTTGGAAATGCACCTCTGTTTTGTCCACGTCACACACAATACATGAGGCACATTACAAATGCATTGTTTGTTTGGGAAACAAGAATCTCAAAAATGAAACACACATTCAATTGTTCCTTATACACAGTGTTATCCCTGGAAACATAGAGAGAGTCGTGCGTCTCCTTTTAATCAGGGTTGGAAATGATTAAGTACTAAGAGTCTGTACCAGACAAAAATAGTCTTTATTCAGAAACACAGTATTCACAATAAACCACAAGACACAGGGATCTGAACCTTCTGAACTGTACTGTCTCCTGAGCTAAAATGCCTATCTTCCTTAATCCTGCCAGGGGTTTATATACCAAAGGATTGGGGTACATTCAGAAGGGGAGTAGGTCATGCGCTTGTGCAGGTATCACTTACTGATAAACATGTGCAGACAGGTATTACACAGTTCAGGGGGTTGCCATGCACAGGGGTTTCTATGCACGCATCATCAGGGGTCCGCGCATCATCAAGGGTCCAAGCACATGTCTGTCAGATGTGTCTGTCAGTGCACATGTACTGGGAAGGACAGGGATGGAAGAATATTAATATATATTATATATTAAATATATTATCTCTTCCTGGTGTTATGAATAACACCAAGCAACTATATTCCCTTGACAGCAAATATTCTTGCAATATATATTGAGGAATTGTTAAATAATTTCCACCAATAAGAACAGTATGACCTATACTTCACTAGTTGAGTGTGGTGCAAGGATCAAGACTGAGACAATTGAAAAATAAAGGCTTGTTTTCAAATTCACATTCAAAATAAACCATCAAAAATTCTCATCATTACCATTTCAAAGACAACAAAACAAAACATAAAACACAAACAAGTGATACAATTGGACCTTGACAACTCAAACCCAACTCCCCAAGTCAAATATCTCCCGCCTATAACTCAATTTGTTTCCAAGTCCCAAGGAGCAAGGTATTGAAAGCCATCCTTTATCACAGGAAACTTGTTCATCTCAAATCTCCCCAACTCGAAATTTTTGGAGGCCTTTTGGCAAAGGAAAGAAAGAAGCAATTAAAAACCTAATTTCATGTGCTTTGAAAGGAAAGGAAAGACTAAATTGAGCAAATTTAGTCCCTGCCTCCAAATTCAGCATTGCTCCTGTCAACTCATCTCAGATGGATTCAATGCCCAGAAGATCTAAATTCACACTTTTGTCCCGGTCTTCTATATTTTTGATGACCAAAATGCTTGGTTCTGTTAGTCAAACCTCAATTATTCAAAACCTCCCTATGAGTTGTTTTCTTTTTGGGTGGTCCCTTGGAATTTGACTTATAAAGGTGTCAACTGTATATGCTCCTGCTGAGTAATACAGTGGAAAAATAAACTCGGGAATTGCCATTCTCTTTGCCGCAATCAAGCATTTGAGGTGACAAAGAGGTGAGTGCAGTCATTTTTTTTCTTTTGATTGATTTTGACTTATTGCAAGGATTTGTCAAGAAGACCAATCTCAAGAAAAACAACTAATTTACTTGGAAAGAGAGAGAGAGAGAGAGACGAAGAATAACAAGTGAATTAGAAGAAGCAAAAAGGAGTGGTTGCTATTGTGGAGAATCATGAAATATATCCGGCGTGTCGGCAATAAATCCGATAGACGTCATTATCTCGTGATGTTCAAGAAGCAGCAGCATTCATTCAATGGCGAAATACACGTTCAGTATGTGGAAAACGTGAAGCGAGTCAATGGGAGTGCTGAATTGCAGGTAATTGATCCGCATATTACACGTACAACAGCAGTCAGCAACAACAGCTGGTGATGCGTATGATTGGATTGGGTTGAAGATTCCAACCGGAAACTATTTGTTCAACCCGAGATGAAGGGATCATGATGATGATGATGATGATGAAAAGGAGGCAGCGGGGAGGAGGAGAGAGAGAGAGAGACAATAACATCAAGTTAGTACTACTGTATATTATTATTATTATTATTATTGGGAAACTGTAAATCAACTGCATTCACTCATCTCAATTCTCCTTGCTGCCTTCATGGCTTGTTTATGTTATACGGGGGTACCTCTCAATTCCACCCTAATCCATTGCTGGACTACAGGGGTGAATTGCAAGACACTTTGTAAAATTTAGAAATGTGAGCACAGAAATGCCAAACAAAAAGTGACTAAAACAGGTCAAATTCCAGGGCAGAGGTCAAATTGCAAGTCAACCTCCCTGCAAATGTGACCATCAAATTGTGTGGCAGTTGAATTCCAAGACATCAAATTGATCAGGTGGTACTGTATAGGCACCACCTGCACTGCACAGGTTGGTATGTATACATGCATGCAGCCTTGAATGTGTACACTATGAGCATATGCCATGAGTACAGTATTCAAGTCAACTTCCTCTCCCCCCCCCCCCCTCACGGTTCTTGTATAATTTTGAGTAATATGTACGGTGAAGTATTGTGATGTGTAAGATTGGAGTTGTTTCTTCTTTGGGCTGTTGAAAGGTACGCTTTGTACATCAACTTCCCCCCCCCCCCCCCCCCCCCACACACACACCATTCCCCTTCTCAATGGTAGCTATATTCAAGTGAAGGCAGTGGAAAACACAGTAAATATTCAAGTGCTTTAAAAGGATGCTGAGAAATGAAAGAGAGGAGGAAGGAAGGAAAGAAAGAAAGAAAGAAATGAGGAAAAACGCTTTCAAGTATAGGTTATAGCAACATGCTGCACGTTTGATGGATCGGACCTGTTGACGTGGAGCCACAGAAGGCAGTCAGAGGATGGGGAGGGGCCAGGGCTCGCTCCTCTTTTCATCCTGTGTCTGACAGGGGACCCTCTGAGCAAGGAAGTTGGTGGGAAATAAAAAAAGTTTTTTGTTTGAAAGACTCATTTGAAGAGGGGGAGGGGATGAGATGAGCAGGTGCCTGAAGCACAAATATACTGTACAATACATTTAGCTTTTGGCCTACAGTGGGCTTTTTTTCCAGGGCAAAGTAATTTTTCCTAATTGCATTTCAGGCACATTTCAGTTCGACCAGGGGTCAAGCTTGAACGCCTTTGGGTTGCTATAAGACCTATGAGTTTGGAAGCATCTGAGAAGAGTGCAGTAAATACTCTTCCAATTTCAGAAATATGCAATGGTATGTCCATGCCAGGAATGCAGGGCGGGGAAAAAAAAAATTTTTTCATTCGCAGCAAACATTTTTTGTTGGATGAAGAAAAATAAATCAATTTTTCCCAACTTAGGCCTTACAGGCTCAACAATTACGTTTTTATTTTTGTTTGCAGTGCTCACGGGCACAACATTTTGGAGAGAGAAAAATATCCTGACTTTGCCACAGAAGGGTCAAGCATTTCCAATGCATTCCAGTAGCACTTTTTGGATGTTTGACTGAAAGAACAATCCTCTCCTCCCGGATTTGGGGAGAATTCCATTCTGGAATAAATACCAAGCAGCAGGTGTAATAATTGCCTAATCTAAAAGCATTGACACCTTACGAAAGGGGGGAAAAGAAGAAGATCCCCATCATCCTGGCAGACACCAAACGACCTCTCCTAATAAGGATGAATACAATAGCAGGAGGTCTGCGTCGAGTAAAAAAAAAAAAATCACAAAGGCAGCAGACAATAAAAGAAAGAAGAAGAAAAAACGAGAATGTGAAGAAGAAGAAATGAAAGTATGTTACAGTTCTCGCGCAAAATAATAATACATACGCTATGCGTGTGTGTCCCCCGAAGATGAAGGTTTGGGGATCGCTGTTTCCCTGTATACCCCTGCACAGGCGGGTCAGGTATATATGCGTAGCACAGCCACAAGCACGTTCCCTCCTCATCATCTCACAACAAAAAAAAAAAATGTATTGCAACAAATACGGGGGGGGAAGAAGGGGCGAGAACAAAGAGAGGAATTTCTTGAAATTCATTCTGTAGTTTCTCTCTCTAACATGCACATGCACACAGCACACATGATACACATTCAGACACTACATAGGTTCTGATGCTGGGCTTGAGAGATGGAATGATAAACAAGAGCCTCTCTTCCTTTTTGTCATTTCCTTTTTCTCTCAATGTGGGAATGAAGGCGACAGCGATTATTGTTTGCACAGCAGCTCAAATGCTAGTACTGTATACCTACACCCACGCCGGCGGCGGGAATCTCTTGCCCTCGGGCGGCATCTTCCAGCCCTGCGCTGCAATAATAACGCAGTCCCCTGTGCTGCCGTGTTCACCAGTACTGCACAGTACTGTATTCCATCACCGTACCGAATCCACGCGTTCTCTTACTTTCTTCTTCACTCGTACTCACTCCTCGTTTTTTTGATGGTGCAGCGAAGTACTCGCATCACCACCGATGATCGAGGTAAGTGCCACTCTATATGCTCTTCTCCTTTTCCCCAAAACCCTCATTTCGATGATGACGGAGAAAAATTCAACGCTAGGCCATTATTCATATGCAATGTTATGGCAAAGAAATTAATGACTTACGCTGTATCGAAATACTGTATAGTACATATCCTCTAATTCAACTCGAAAAGGAAAGAAACATCCAAAGCCAGCATTAGGTTGCCAACATTTATTTTGTGACCCCTTCTTAAAATACAGTAGTGTACAGTAAAAAATTGAATTCGGCCATCATCGTATTACCATAATGACGCAGTGTAGGAGGAGGAAGACAAACGAAAAAGAAATTAGCCTGCTCCCGTCGCGTGGATTCAAGGAAAGGAACCTCTTTATTAATAATACTGAACTCTGCTATATCCATAAATTGGCCATGCCCCTATATATGTACTGTATATTGTCGTACGGAAGTTCGACGGCATAGATGAAAAGCATATAGAGTGCTCTGTAGTCTACCTATGTATTTAATGTGCTTTTTATTACTGGACGTTTGCTTACCTTGTAAAGGCATGATTGATGTACTCTAGCATAATGACACTCATCCTCCTAGGTCCTGAAACCGAAACAGTGAATATATCCAGGATTCACGGATGACGAAGAAATGAATGAGGATGTTTAGATAGACAATATCTTCCAATTCAGCGTGATATGGCCGATAGCCAAAGAAGAAGAAGAAGAGGAAGAAGAAGAAGGAAAACAACAACACATTGGAAATACTGTACTGTACTGTACTGTACACTGCATTTATTTGTACACGCCCTCTCGTCTGATGCTTTGATGTCTGCTGCAATGACAATCGCCCGTTTGAAGTGGCTGAAAAGAGGCCCCCATGAGCATCCATGTGGATGAAATGCACATATGTACAATACAGTAGACGAATAACAAAACATAAAAACAATAAAAGAAAGACCAATCAGCCGGTTAAAGGCAGGCAGGCAGAATAAGGAGCTATTAAGCGGAAACTTGACTGATGGATGGATGGATGGATGGATGAGCCTGATGCACAGTACTGTGCAGTACTGTGTACGTACTACGGTATACAGTAGAGCACAGGCGAGCCTGCTGTGCAGCAATTGAAGAATTGAGAATAAACACACCACCACCAACACAAAAGAAGACACACCGCAGACAGTAGACGGATATCGGGAGGGATGATGAGGGAGAAACTCCATCGAGAGAGAGAGTGAAATACAGTGCTGTACAGTGCATGCTGTGCATGTGCATGTACTCTACTATACTGCTGCACTTTCATTATCGTCTCTTGCAGTAAGTGCGGGATACGAGGCGTACAATACTACATTTAGAGTAATGACGCAGGCGATGTCTGAGCTGCAACAAGTATAAAGTATAAATAGACGCAATTACCATCACGAAACCAGTCGTTTACGAACGTACGTCTAGTGTACAGTACTAGTGACAGTCGTCATCGTCCCCCGCATTCCACAATAACGGGATCCGACCCGTCGTCGTCATCAGTGTGGCTGCCTGCTTGTGTGGCACTGGCACCCTCGGACAAAATGCCCACTGATTGGGACAACACACAAATGCACAGGTGAGTGAGTGGAGTGAGTGATGATGACCGCGAAATTCCCACAAATAGGCCCGTTATTCCTTTTCCCGGTGTCCCCGTCAACCATAAGCAGCTTCCTTGTACTGTACAGCACAGTACAGTACAGTAAAAAACGCGGCACTGCACTTCCTTCTTTTTATTATACAGAACGTTGCCTTCCCGCGATACACCGGTATATTTTATCTTTTTTTTATTCTGTATTTTATTGTGTGTATGCAAGTCGGGTGCCGATGGCAACTGCACATATTACGTGCATATACAGTACAGTACAAACCCACGCTGCAGCGTTACGTACGGATCTGAGCTGCATGTATGAGGCAGGAATTCTGCAGGCCATCTAATTTCAATACAACACCGTCAAGAGTCCAGCAACGTCCAACACATGTTGTGACGAATTTCATTTGTAATTAATTTCGGAGGCAATGAAGATACACGGTGTTTCATTTCGAGGAAATGCGCAAGGGAAAGCCAATACTTTTGGGATGCTACTTCTCGGAAAGCCTTTCCACGCATTCTAGTTGCCACACCATAAAAAGCCACTAACCCCATTTCTCGTCCTCATTAGCATCATCATCATCATCGATGAGCTAAAATTAAACCGAATCCCACCCCCTTGATCGGACCGGTGGGCGATGGGTGGGTTCCGGTTCCGGGTGCTGGGCGAGTTTGGACGGGTATTATTCCAAGACCCCGACCAGCAATGGCATTTCTCCTCCTTGTTTTCCGATTCCCACCAGGACAAGGACGAGTAACAAGAGGGCGGAGGTTTACCCTGGAGAGGTGTCTGGTAGAGAGAAAAAAAAAAGCAGCAGTTGATTGAAAAGGAAGGAAAAATTAAAAATCTCTATGCTGTATTTTGACATGTTCGTGTCAATAATAAGAATGAAAGAGTCAACCCCCATCAAAGAAGATGCCACCACCTTTTACCAAGAGATATTTTTGCCAGTTAACAGCAGGTGGCAGCTGTTCATTGAAAAGTTTATTTTAAAAATGACAGTTGAACCTCAAGAAGTCAAACCTGTACCTCCCTAATTAGAATTTTTTTCAAGTCCCCATCTGATTCCCTTCGAATTACCAATGCATTAAAAAACCTCAATGACTTAAAGTCATAAAGTCATTTGACGCATTGGCCATTATTTCCTCAACATAGGAAAGGGAAAAGCAATAAACCAAGTAACTTATTGATGTGTCTTCAAAATAAGTGACAGATTAATTAGGCAAATTAAGCACCCTGCCTCCAGGTTCAGCACACTGTAAACTCATATAGGAAGCACGTTGAGACCCAAAATATACCCATTTACAATTTTGTGCAAATCTCCTCTTTTTTCAAGCAACAAAAATGCTAGTTTCCTTAACTCAAACCCTTCCTCAACAAAAACTTCCCTAAAAGTTGAATTTTTTCTGGTTCCTTGAAATTTTAATAACAGACATTTGACTGCGTTTGATGAAAAATACTGATACAGTAGACAAGTTTCATAAGTGCACTTGAGCCTTGATAAGTGTAAAAAAAATTTTTTGGTCCTTTGAAATTTGACTTGGAGAGTTTCAACTATGCATTGCAATGAAAATGATTGAATGAATTTTATTGTTCAAGGGAGAATAATAAGCAAAAAGTCACTTATTTTAGTATAGTGCCAAAATTTGTAATTTATTGCTTCATTATTACAAAGTAAAAATTCTTGAAAGTGAATATTTTTGAAGAAAGGCATGGGGAAGTCTCTCTATACTGAAGGTAATTTTTATTAATTAGCTAAATTGATTGCAAATTGGTGAGATAAATGCCCAAGAACTTATTTTTGCATCATTTTAAGGGTTGGAAATATCTGTTTCTTGTAATTTGGCCTGAAACCTCTTTGCAATTTTATCACAAAATGTCCCATGTTTAATTGTCTTCATGTGCGGGTTTCCGTGTAATTGAAAAACAAGAAGGGCAAACGAGAATTTTTATGCTGGCAGGTGATGGTTGGTATCTTCTTGAGGTTTTCTGGACCTACTAGGGTACAATATTCAATACTGTGTTCATGAGATTTGTCTCACAGTTCGAAATTTCGGCTGTTCTTACGGCTGGCGCTTTAATAAAAGGGATCTGTTAATTGGGGTTGACTGTACAGTACAGTATACAGTAGAGGAATAATAAACTGGACCTGCTCCTATATTGTCTCATCAACTAGAGAATAGACCATCCAGAAATAGGACGTTGCTGCTGCGTGGATGGGTATTTCCTGCCTGGGCTGATGGAGGTATTCAGTGGGTGGGTGTGCCACCGTACACTACGATAATAAATGCAGCGTACGCAGTAGCATACAGTGGCACTGTACTGTACAATACTTCACGTACACATACACATACTGTATATCACGCCCTGCCTTGTGTCTCGGATCATGCCCTGGGGCTGAGGCGTGTCCCAAGGACTCGCGACTCTCGGGTTCCGCTTCTAATTGGCCCCATTGTCCGCAAGGAAACGGCCCCCGGGAACAGGAATGGAGTTGTCATGTGCTGCAGCGGGAAAACTGTGTACTGTGTACCCCTGCTCGTGAAGAACCAAGTGTTCTTTGAATGTCGTCATTATCAAGTGATGATGACAACCACACAAATGAGCAAAGCAAAAAAAAAATATATATATATACAGTATTAGGACCTCTGCTGACCTCAAGTTCCGATCCAGGAATCATCAAAGGACAGATAATCCCCACCCCCCCCCCCCCCCCCCCCCCCCCCCCCCACCCCCCTTCCCCCCCCCCCCTTTGATGCAGCAGTTGTCGAGAAAAAAGTATTTCTTGTTTAATTTTCAGCCAATGAAATCTATTCCCATTGAAGCCGAGAGGAAGAATAACGTGGACATGCTTTTAACATGCTGTGATATATTTGGTATAAGGTTCTAGCTGAAAGCCTTTTTTTTTTTTTACGAATTGTCTTCTTTATTTTCATTTTGTTGACTCGTATGAAATCGTCGAGTACTGTATAATCCTGCAATCGTGATGCTGGTGGTTCGACGTGGAATTGTGTGCAGAAAATACAGCACCTGCCACACATCAGGTGATGGCTCTGAGGACTGCCCGGCTACTGCCCTGGTTGCTTGGACCATCAAGTGTGATGATGAGGTGATGATGATGTTGATGTGGCATTCATTGTGCTGCTCTGATGCTGGCGTGGGTTCCTCATTGGACCTATACGAGTACTATACTGGTGCTGTGCTTATTTATTCATTTTATTTATCTGTTTATTCATCGGAGCGGGGCAAGAAACCCTCTTGTGCAGGGCGCGAAAACAACGTGTTTACACGACGAGTACAGCAAGGCCTCTGCTGCTGATGCTTGCAGTCGAGAGAGAGAGAGAGAGAGAGAGAGAAAAGGAAACGTGTCATGATTTATTGCGGGTGTACTGTATATGCGAAAGCGTGTGACGATGAATGAGGGACGTTGATCGGCGGCGGTCGACCCCCACGCAGCCACCGAAAAACGTCTGCCTTCTCTTATTTTATATCTTCTTTCTCGTTATTGTTGCCCCGCGGCGGCGGCGACGACGAGAGGGAAACAACCCGTCGTCAGACAGACAGATTTGAATCACCTTCTCGCCGTGTTTTCTCGGTTGGTTGTTGGTTGGTTGGTTGGTTGGTTTGTCCGTCCGTCCGTCCGTCTGTCGCGGGTGTTCATTCAAGAGGAACAGAGAACGAGGATATGATGACGAATACCGACATGCCACCACCACCGCCACTACTACGTCCAAAACCCCTGGCATATTATGAGTCAGGAAACAGATGCGTGCGTGAGAACATCACTCGTGATCATACAGATGACGATAACGACGACGACGACGACGACGAACGGGGTTCTCCCTCATATCCTGTACCACTTCAAATTCCCCCCGAGGCCCATTTTTCCTTTTCTCTTCTCTTTGGAAAATGTGGCGGGCGATTACGATGATAGAGATGATGATGATGAGTAAATACAGCTGCACTTTTTGGCCGCACGACACAACAAAAGACATGCGGGAAAAGCAAGCAAGCAAGTGTGTGCGGTATTATTGGCAGACAGCATCATGATGCACACCACATGCCGATTCCGACCGATGATTCGCATCGTGATATGGGGTGGCGAGATACGACGACGCCGTCGACTGCTGCTCTCTCATCTGCTTATTTGCTCGTTACTGCTGATCGTCCTCCTGGCTGCAAAATCCCCTTTTCCTGCCACTCCAATAGTCAGTCAGTCAGTCAGTCACTCGATGCCTATGCTGCTGACGGCACATCATGTTCAGTACAGCACAGTACAGTAGAGTACTAGGACAGCTGTGCGCCGTGTGGGATTATCGGCATCCTCGGCTGAGAATTCTCTGATGACGAGGATCCCTCATCAGGGATCCCCCTATTCTGCTGATAACATCAAGGGCCTCGCATCTCTCTCTCTCTCTCTCTCCCTCTCTTTTGCAGCAATGTCGTCACGGAATAAATGCTTTCAATAGAGGGACATGCAATAAGGAATGTATCTGTATGTATAGCGGGACAGTCTCGAAGTTGACATCGTTTGTCCGCCCAGTTCAAAGATTAACAAAAAAAAAACAATGATGTGAAGGGGAGGTGGGAGGAGGTTGGAAGAGGGGCATTATTGACGAGAACCTGGATGAATTTGGAAATACAAAGTACAGTACATATGCACGCCGGATCCCTTGCAGGATGCAGATTGCGAGTGCAGTATGCATTACATTTGCACCTGTCATTCACCACCTGGGTGCATGATGGTGATCACCTTGCACCACCACCACATCTCGTTGCATTCCCTCGGGTGTCGATCGTGATCATTCATTCATTCATTCATTCATTCATTCATTCATGCATGCATGCATGCATTCACTCCAGCATCATGTAGACAGTTTGAAGAGACAGCCGAGAATAAGTGTTGAAACGAAGTGAAGCCTGCATGCTTCCAGTGGGCATTGTTTCCAATGATGATGTTGATGTGGATGAGGATCGCATGTAGCAGCATTCGATGCGTGCATTATTCATTGTCGATGCAATGCGAGAATGATGGAGTGGTGATGGGGCTGTGTGTCAGGCATTGCAGCAGGGGCAGGGGCAGGGGCAGCAGCAGCATCCATCCCCTGTCCTGTCCTGTCCTGCCCCGCTGCTCGTCGCTCATCAATGCGATGCATGGTGTCACCTGACTCCTGCATCGAAACAGCGGTCGCTTCAGAGACGGACGGGGATTATACATTCCTTCCGCAGGTGCGCGAGTGCGACACCATGCGAGACAAATGGCCCGACACGAGGCGACCGGGGGAAAAACAGACACGGTTATTTCACACGATCGTGTAACGATAGACGCCGAAGACGTATAACGCACACTACTGCTGCATCACTCAGTGCGTCCGAATATGCGCACAGACTGACTGACTGACTTTTGATGCACGAGCCTGACCCAAGCTTGTCCCATCTATACAATCAACAAGTACATAACATGAAGTGTAATGCTTAGCATTCCCGGATATGCTGAGCAGGTGATGGAGACGATGACGAGCACGGGATACGGCATCAGCGACTTTGCGTGGATTGCATCGCTTCCGCGGATCCGGCAGAGACCTTAATTAATACATGCAGTAATGACACGTGGAACCCCCTGCTAGTGTGAACCACCACATCATGCGTGAGGCGAGAGACACGCATTTCTTTCCTGATTATGCACATTTTTGGTCGTCTTTGCACACACACACACACACAGTACTTCTGTTATTATCCCTTTTTGGATTATTGAAAGCAAATTACTTTAAATTACTATTACTGAGCTTTGTGCGTCTCCAATTAGAGTGGGTAGATGAGGAATTCCAACCAGTCCTTTATGACAAGAATAGTCTTTTATTAATAAAATGTATTAATGCAATCAACAACACAATCAAGAGACCATAGCAAACACAAAGAATTGTACCAGAAGGGTCACTCTTGAAATTACTGCACTAATACCTGCTTTTCCTTGATTTGGCTGGGGTTTATGGGTGCAGGAGAAAATCCCCTGGGAGGAAAAATTCCCACGGCCCAAGAATCCTGTTCGGCCAAAAATCCCATAGACCCAAAAACCTCAGAGGGTCCAAAAATCCTGTAGGTACAAAAATCCCATAGACTACAAAAAATTGTGATATTTTCTTAGAGTTTTCCTTCCAACTGCCTGGGAAGAATGCAAATACTGTATGGTGGAGTATGAAATGGTGAAAGTGCAAGGTGTTTTTGACCAAGGATTTCCAGGATTTGAAAATTACCTCTCTCTATGGATCCTCAACTTCACTTCCTCACCTTTCTCCCAAGAAAGCATGAGAAAAATGTAACCTTCATTTGGATCAAGACTTTGTCCCTGTATTTTTTTTTGTATATAAACTGTTCACTTTTCCAATTAATTTAAGCTCTACTTTGTCTTCGAAACATGAATTCTAACATCAGAAAACCTCCTTTGACATCTGCATATGGTGATGGTCTGTAAATAATTTAAAATCATCAAATAGGTCTAAGTACAGTTGTATATTGATATTTTGTTTTGTCAAATTTGAATTTCAATATACAAGTGAAGTTGTTTCAATGTACAATAGAAGTGAAGTTGGGGTTCTATTGAGAGATTTAATTCCTAAACCTTTGAAGGAAACCCCTCACACTTTCACCATTTCATAATCCGCCATACAGTATTTGCATTCCTCCCAGGCAGTTGGAAGAAAAACTCAGAGAAAATATCTCAATTTTTGAAGTATATGGGATTTTCATACCTATGGGATTTTTGGGCTGTGGGATTTTTTCTCCTATGGGATTTCATCATGGAGCCAGGGTTTATATATGAGACAAACCAGTGTGACCAAATTGTTTTATCATGTCCTGAAACATGAGGACAATACTGCCTCTTTTTACGTCATGTTCTGGAATGTCAAGCAAGCCTTGCTTTGCAACTCACTGCTCCAAAGCAGACAAGGTCATCATGCGCCTGGTACACTGTCTGGTTTGCAGTCATTTCCCTTGTCCCCTTTTGCAGCATCCCTGTTTTGGTTGCGCAGCTGTGTCTGGTTTCTGTCAAATCTATGAAGGGTTTGCCTGCATATGTACAGGTATTTATTGTTGATCCGGCGCTAGTTGATGTTGCACAGAATATATGTATTGCTACTCTAAATTGAAAAGTTGGTTTTACTTCAACCTCAGCCATAAGAACTAAAATCTTCTTCTTGAAAGATTATTCTTTAAGAGTTTATGTTCTTCAGATTAATTGATCCTGGGAAAGAGACGTTTTTCCTAGATCAAAAGTGTCTTTAGAGTTTAGATGATTCTCTTGGCAATTTAGGATAACACCAGGAAGGAGAATCCAGTAAGTTGCTGCGTAATTTGTGGTCATGTGGATGTACACTTGAATCAGGGAGAAACCAGGAAGGGGAATCCACAAAGTTTGTCACCAATTAGATTTGTGTGTGCATGCGTGAGTCGAGAAGGGGTAAACCTGTCAGGATTAATGGATTTATGGAAATTGAAAGGAGTATAATTATATCTGAATATAATACAGTAGTTATTACGTTCATGCTAATTTGCTCATCCTTCCTTTCTCCTAATTCTTTCTTTCTTTCTCATATTGCTGGTCAAGTTCTGCATTCAGCAGACTCCAGAGAAATGCATCAGTGTTTCACAGTTGATTATTAGCAGGGAAATTCCTCCCATACCACTGTGAACTGCAGCATCTGTCTCGTCTTTCTCTCACGATGGTGGGTTTGCACATGCACGCCCCTCACTTATTGATGCCTGCATCAACAATGAAGACATGTTACAGAAAAAGACAGAATGGAAGGAAGTGCAGTTAGAATGGCTTTCCGAAATGAACGTCAAGGTCTAGGTGTGGACACGCTGTACGGTAATTTTCAAAGCTTTGCTCGTGTGTGAGAAACATTGTGGCATGGCACCATTAGAGAAAAACTGCAGTTGGTGGGAAATAAAATAAAATAAATTTGTGGAATTTTTAAACAAGTGGCGATTCCCAGAAGCATCTCTCTCTGTCTCTCTCTCTCTTGGATCTGTCACTCGTTTACCATACGAAATAAATAATGAGTCAAGTGATCCAAGATCCCCAGATAAAACGCATGCCCGCAAAAGAGGTTTCTAAAAAGGGTGGAATATGATCAAACAAATGTTGGAACACATTTCTTCCTGAATCAGTGAGCTGGTGCTTGCTGTGAGAGAAAGGCCTGCTACTGCATGTTTCTCGATAACTCCGAATAATTTTCTTCTGGATGTACTGTACTGTACTGTACTCGAAACTCCGAGTTATGCATGAGTCGGATACAACTGGTGAATTATCCGAACGGAGGGTTTATTCGGAAACCCTGCGGTTTTTATTATAATAATTTTTTTTTTACTCTTTTATTTCCCCAAAAGTTGCACCTCATCATACTAAACACTTGAAAAACGAAGAAAAAAATTGTACAGAGCTGACGAGAGACGAGCCAGTATAGTAGTCAGCCAGCCCGCAACAGTTTTTTTTTTTTTTTCTTCTTCGTCATCGTCGTCGTCGCCTTTCCAACGACGGGCGTGGGATGAGGAATTGGTGAATAAATTCTCGGCATGGCATCGGCGAGCCTCGGAGAATTTTGGCAATGAAACGCGGGAATGTAGAGGTCCCGCGTTTCACATACTGTACTGTACTGGACAAAGACCCAGAATTAGATGAAAGGAATGCGCGGTTGTTTTTCTTCATTGTAATCTCTCTTTATTCAACCACGAACCACCACCACCACCACCACCACAGACAGCATTGGTTGTACTGCTGAGCAGGAGCAGCACTGCTCCTGGACTGGACTTAGGAGAGATGGAGACAGAGAGAGAGAGACAAATACTGTACAGTACTGGATCCAGCCCATGAGACGGGACGAGACTTGTTGGCACGAGTCAGGAAGGCATTCTTCAGACCTGCAAACACCGTTGTCTGCCTGCGTGGCAACACGGCTACATACAGTACAGTACAGTACAGTACTGTACAACGTGCGAGATGGCCAATGCATGGCCCGGGTATCATCCATGTCCTGTTGTGGGACAGACACGGCAAATATTGTATATACCGGTATACAGTTGCATACATATGCAGTATGTAGAGGTCTTGTTCACAGTGCAGCAGTGCTGCATGGCATAGTGCCATTTTCTGACATTTCTTGCAACACGCCGCGGTGCAGGTATGGTATACGCAGCTGTAGAGTGGAGCCCCAATAAAAGACGCGGACATCATCATTGGACCTCGTGTATACATACAGCTTGTCAGAGTGTATACATATGTCACGCATGCTGCATCACAGTTTTCCCGTATAGGCTTGAATACAGTACAAACATATTTAATTCGTTCTCCTTCATATGTTCATTGGAAATTAGGAATAAAATTCCCCGAAAATTGAAATATTTTCTTACTTTTTAATCTTCAACAGGCACGAAAGGACTGGGCAAAAGTCAACTACAGTACTGCACGTAGAATCCAAGTTCTTATTGGCATCAGAGAGATACCTCAGAATGATGCAAACAAGAACAAATACAAGTCTAGGTATGCAGCACGTTATGTTAATGATAACATCTCTCTCTCTCTCTCTCTCTGAAAAGTAAAGAAACACAAAATTAGCCTATATTGTTTCATTATGCATTAACGTAATTTCTCAATGAATTTATTCTTAATAATAAAAATATAAATAGCTCAAGTTTTCAGGAGCTGTGAAAATTCAGAAAAATTAACCTTTCTAATGTTTCTTTCATTTACGTTGAAAAAAGATCATATCACAAGACATACTGTACTTGAGATATGAGGGTGTACTCAGAAGTCCGTTTTATTTTTTATTTTATTTTTTTTAGTTCGAATTGTCCATTTTTCCGAGGCTCACTTTAGAATATACTGTAATAGAAAGAACAGACAAGCAAACGTGGGTAAAGTGGTGTATATACTGTAGGTTCATTAGTCCAGTTATCATCGGGGATTATTGAGCTGTCACGCTGAGAAGAGGATCCCGGAATGAGCAACAGAGACTGCGGTTGGCGACAGTCTTCTGGGCACCAAGCCTGCGTGCGTGCGTGTGTGTGTGTGTGTGTGTGTGTGTGTGTGTGTGTGTCGGGGGTTCAGCTGCATGGAGGGTTTCCTTCCGCGTCATGCCAGGAACAAGAGCCGTGTCGCGACAGTCCCGTCTCGTCTCGCCGACCTATCGTCATCCTACGACGAGACTCTCTCTCTCTCTCTCTCTCTCTCTCTCTCTCTCCCTCTC
>CAJPEX010002023.1:5608-18417 GCA_905338405.1 Notodromas monacha
GGTGGGATGCAGTAGACCTCGTGGTGCGTTTCCATTCAAATAAATCTTATCCGTACCCCCGCCTGTTCTTCTCACGGAATAGCTTCGAATATACTGTATGGGCATTCGGAAAGAATGATTTCCACCTGGGACCGTGGTTTATTTAGTGAACCCGGGTTGCCTTTTGGCGAGGGGCGGTTCACCTAGGTTTCCATTAGCTAGGTGAAAGGAGATCGTGGAAGGTCATGTTTCGACACCGGGACATGTGTGAGTTGAGTTTAGCGTTCTTCTATGGGTTCGAGTGTGTGGTGAGTGTTACCAAGTTACGGCGCTGCGGGTGGCGTTTTTTTCCGCCTTTCTCGGAATCCGCTGAGTTTTTCAAGGCTTGGAAGGCAGCATTTGAGCTTTCATCTCCAAGCTAGGTTTTCTTTCTTTCTTCAAACCAATAAACCTTGTCCTCTTTCAAGACGAATTTGGGGGGGGGGGGGGTTTATCGTTAAATTTCTCCTGTTTGTGCTTCGTAATTACAGTACTTCTGAATGATTCCAGCGTTAAAGCTGAGTATAGTTCTGGTAAAATGAATTCGAATAATGATACGAAAATATGTACCCGATGGCTTGAATATAGTCCCGTTTTTCCATTTGGGTTTCTGAGTAAAAATCATGTGACAGAAGAAGCAATACAATATTTATTAATAATTGATAGCTTCAATTTTCGAAAATTGCCCCAGAACTCAATTTTGGGAGTGGTGGAATCGTATTTAATTTCTATTTGATCTCCCAACTGCGACGGAAATCGAATGAATGCAGTCCTTTATTTGTTCCCTCGAGCGTGTCATTTTATTTTTCAACCGATTAAATATAATCGAATTAATCATCATCAGTCATAATTGAATTGAACGCAACTCAGCTAAAGATCTCACGATATCGTTCATGGAATTTTCACTGAGAATTTCCGATTAGCGATAAGTTTGTCTTACATTTTGAGTGGTACACGGGAATGATTCGAACGTTGGTTTTTCAGCTCATTATCTTCGTTTAATACCCGCGTATGTTACTTAGATGCCATCTAGTTAAGTACAGTAATTTAACTTATCTGGGATCAATGACAGCCGCAACTTGCGCATGATCTTGCTCACCAATAAATGTTTCTTAATTATCTTCGTTTAATACCCGCGTATGTTACTTAGATGCCATCTAGTTAAGTACAGTAATTTAACTTATCTGGGATCAATGACAGCCGCAACTTGCGCATGATCTTGCTCACCAATAAATGTTTCTTGAAAAGCCTCACACTTAGCATCACAGTAATGACTAAAATCAGAAAAATTTCATTGTTGAACATGAGTTAGATCTGAAAAATTTATGTGTGAAGATCCTCAATTTATTTATTTTTTTATTTGGCAGCATCAGAATTCATGCTGCATTTAAATGTGACATGAACACCTTTTTCTTCACAGTGATGTGGCGGACTTACGACTCTTTTATCTTCTCTTCACAACGACCAGGATGAAAAAAATCGGTCAATTCTGGCCAAGAAATCGTCAAAAATTATGTTCGTAACCATGCACACAAGTTGGATAGCACATCGGTCATGTGACTTGAAAAATAAAACCGACGAACGAACTTTGGGAGAGCATAAACTTTCGCAGATTTTTGCCGGCATTCGAGATGTTCAGTACCTTATTTACGCGATTATAAGCAAGCCCCTAGATTTTTCATGCTAAAAATCAAAATTCCATTGATGGGCGAATATGAGCACCCACTCCCTTTCCTGGTGTTCTTACTTTTAGGAAACTAAAATTTCCGACTAAATTTAGGTTTTACCCAGAAAATTAAAAATGGTGTCACACGCTTCTTGCTCTTCTCGTTTAGTCAATGACTCATGTACATTGAAGTGCTAAAAGCTGACCATTTCTCGATTTTAAAAATTCCATTATCAAAGATCTGAAGAAAAGAAGTGCTGGAACGTTTATTGGTCTGCGAACTGGAATGTTTCCTCACGTAGACGTATATTTTCCGCGAATTGATTAAATATGCGTATATATGCACTCCCCCGCTAGTTTTTGAGCTTCTAAAATTCGGAAAAGGGAGTGCTCATATTCACGTAAATATGGCACCGTACCCTTACTGAACGCATCAATTTTTGCGCATTACCGAATATGCGGAAGAGTTAAAGCTATCTCTCTCGTTCCGATTGATGATACTTTTTTCAGTCCTCTCGGTAACTCTGCTTTGGCGTGGTGCGTACGTCGAATTTGCCTGGTTGGGTCGTGGCGAATCGGTCGCAGCTGTTGGCCCCCAGCGTGTGTATATCATGTAGGATTCGCATGAGCACCATGGGGGTCCTTATTGATCGCGCACTGCCGTGTCGAACGCCCGAGCTCCAATTCAAAAGATGCGGGTATTCGTCTCTCTCTCTCTCATTCGCACACACACACACACATACTCACTCACTTCCTTCCCCCTCTGCCATGGTTTTCCGCGCGCGCGTGTGTGTGTATGGGTAGGGAGAAGAACCCAGGTCCCGTCCCGCGCACAGGGAAATTCAATTCAGACTGCTGCGTGTCGCGTTCAGTGTTGCCCGAGTTTTCCGCCGTGTAGCTGGAAGCTTGCGGAGCGAATCGGCAGATCCGCTTTTCCGAGAGGAAAACAGGAAAATAACGTCGTTGGGAATCTAAGTTTTTTTTTACATCTTAGGAAAAGGACCGTTCGTTTTTTTAAACATGTGTCAAACAATTTTCAGATACTGAGAAACCGTTGGAATTTGCACTGCAGATTGTAGGAAGTGTCGGAAAGTTAATTTCGCGTTGCAACATCGGAAAATTGGAGAAAAATTACGGTGACCAAGGGATATTCCTTGCGCGTGTCACGCCGCAATTAACCCGGTTTTCTAAGGAAGAATAACTTGCATGTGTAATTATTTAATACTTTGCAATTTTAATTTGAAATTTGAAATCGAAGTGTGAATCATGGATGCAAAGTTTTTTATTTATATCCATGTGCGTGAATGAAGCCTTGATGAGTTGAGAAGACGACATCAACATTTTTCAGCTGACGTTCTAACTAAAATGTCGAGACACGTTTATTTTCTGTGAAGAACGTGTTCGTGTGATTATGTTCCTTGTGTGAAATTGAAATCCGGAAGAGCTCACGTAATTGCAGATATGATGATGTTATCTCGGAGTGAAAACCTCGTCACTTAGTGCATAATTTCAACGTATGATTTCTTTCATCCATGTGAAAATACAGAAAATTGACTGTTCTCTTCACGAAAATTTGGCACAGGATTTTGGATCCTCGGCGTGGATGTTAATCGTTATTTGAAATATTGAACCAGGTCTGGTGGGTTGTGGAATCCCCCCTAATCCATTGAAGCTTGCTAGGTTGCTGTCGGTACTTCCAGAAGAATTTCAATTGGGTTAATTAGACTTGATTATGACTCAATTAATGTTTAGTGATTTAAGTTCTAAGCCAAGTGCGTGCGGCGTTATTCTTGTGTGGTCATCTCTAAAACCTCGTAAGATCCTTTCCATGTGAGCGCTGGTTTCCGTGGTGCACTTTTTTACAAGTATTCTTCGCCGTGTTGCATTTTAATGAGCTTCGATATCTAGTCCCCTTGTAATGACTTTTCCCCTGTTTCATTTGTGCCCTAAAAAATGTATCTAGAAATTATGCAAATATTTCCGAGCTCCTCTTCCAATCTGCTCCCCCTTTGTTCCTTGTGAACGGGAAGAAGTGTGAGACTCATTTGGTCGAACCCATACTTCCCGCGATGATGGTGAGGGTGTGCAATGTGTGCGCATATCCGGGTGCTGTCGTACCCTGATTCTATGGTTCAATGTGCTCATGCGCAGTATGAAGGAAATGCGGGTCTTTTTTGTATTGTTTTTGTCGCCCAATCCGTCCTTCCGGTTACGGGTTAGCTCACTTATCGCTTCGCTCTGCTTGCGGCGATCGATGAAAAGGTTTTTTTTCCTCCTCATCTGGGGTGAAGGAAAGTTGGACGAGAAAGAGGGGGAGGAGGGATGGGTTCAGTTGATTGAATCTGGTGCTCCAGTGTTACCATCTCGTCCCAATTTTGTTTGCCCTTCTCACGGAGGCTTCGTCGGGGCAACATTTGGCGCAAAAGCATGGACATGGTAGCAATATTTGATAGATTTCAGTTGATACTGTCACTAGTCGTTATCATTTTTAATTCATGCACTGTTCTGCATACGTTTCGAGTATAGCAGCATGAACAGCCCACACTTCACTTAATTTAATGCCTGAATTGCGAATAACGGGACCTATTGCCTAACATACTGTATATTCATCCCTAGCCTTAACTAGTACGTCAGGTACTGTATAACTAACCTAGCCACTTGACGTAACCACAAATTTTGTAAAAAAGCAACGCAAGCTTTTTTGCAATTTACAAGTGGACTAAGTGCGTCTCTACAAATGCGCTGTAGGCTAAGCATTATCCCGGAAGAACTTGAATTTTGTTAAATTCAAAGAATCGACAGTTTTCTTTTATCGATGAACTCGAGGATTTGAATCGTCGCAGTTTTGATTAACGCGGATAAGACTCGTGTTCGCGTATAACTGTAAATATTTTTTTTCCTCTGCCCTTCTCACAACACATCGTGTGAGTTTTATTGCCAAGATTTGCCGTGATGGGCCGTAATAGTGCTTATAGCCCGTGTTCCATTCCCTGATCAAGGAAAAGGGTTTTTTTTTCTGGGTTCATTGCGGGTGGCAACTGGGATACTTCTTAAGCTGTTTGTTTGCCAGAATTGCCGGCTATCATCCGACTCTTTATTATCTCATCAGCGTTCCGAAGATGGGTGGGAATTGCCGCAATCTCCTCCCATGTCGAGGAAAAAAGCTTGTTGTCGGCATTTTTAGGGCCTTTATTGCAACGTGCTCGTGGACTCGTTTCCTGGAAGAACCTCGGAGCCCGTTTACGAGTCGTAAATGTGATGCTTATGCGGCGGGGGTTTTCCAGAAGTTNCCCTGATTCTATGGTTCAATGTGCTCATGCGCAGTATGAAGGAAATGCGGGTCTTTTTTGTATTGTTTTTGTCGCCCAATCCGTCCTTCCGGTTACGGGTTAGCTCACTTATCGCTTCGCTCTGCTTTCGGCGATCGATGAAAAGGTTTTTTTTCCTCCTCATCTGGGGTGAAGGAAAGTTTGAAGAGAAAGAGGGGGAGGAGGGATTGGTTCAGTTGATTGAATCTGGTGCTCCAGTGTTACCATCTCGTCCCAATTTTGTTTGCCCTTCTCATGGAGGCTTCGTCGGGGCAACATTTGGCGCAAAAGCATGGACATGGTAGCAATATTTGATAGATTTCAGTCAATACTGTCACTAGTCGTTATCATTTTTAATTCTTGCACTGTTTTGCATACGTTTCGAGCATAGCAGCATGAACAGCCCAAACTTCACTTAATTTAATGCCTGAATTGCGAATAACGGGACCTATTGCCTAACATACTGTATATTCATCCCTAGCCTTAACTAGTACGTCAGGTACTTTATAACTAACATAGTCACTTGACGTAACCACATTTTGTAAAAAATGAAACGCAAGCTTTTTTGCAATTTACAAGTGGACTAAGTGCGTCACTACAAATGCGCTGTAGGCTAAGCATTATCCCGGAAGAACTTGAATTTTGTTGAACACAAACAATTGACAGTTTTCTTTTATCGATGAACTCGTGGATTTGAATCGTCGCAGTTTTGATTAACGCGGATAAGACTCGTGTTCGCGTATAACTGTAAATATTTTTTGTCCTCTGCCCTTCTCACAACACATCGTGTGAGTTTTATTGCCAAGATTTGCCGTGATGGGCCGTAATAGTGCTTATAGCCCATGTTCCATTCCCTGATCGAGGAAAAGGGTTTTTTTTTCTGGGTTCATTGCGGGTGGCAACTGGGATACTTCTTAAGCTGTTTGTTTGCCAGAATTGCCGGCTATCATCCGACTCTTTATTATCTCATCAGCGTTCCGAAGATGGGTGGGAATTGCCGCAATCTCCTCCCATGTCGAAGAAAAAAGCTTGTTGTCGGCATTTTTAGGGCCTTTATTGCAACGTGCTCGTGGACTCGTTTCCTGGAAGAACCTCGGAGCCCGTTTACGAGTCGTAAATGTGATGCTTATGCGGCGGGGGTTTTCCAGAAGTTCCGGCGGAAATTACGTAATTTATTACAGCTTGAATTTTTCCACGGAAGTCGAGAGATTTACGGGTTTCCGCTACATCTTAAGATGTACTTGACGCGTCATATGGAAGACCTATCAATTTATGTTTCGGATGAGACTTGGACTCTGATCAGACTTACAGTATTTGGAGGAAATTGTAAATTTCTAGCAGCGCATCGAGTGAATTGTGAATGCTGTAACTGTAATGTGAAGTGGATTTCTATGTGATTCAGAAGAAATGAAGTGCTTTCTGTAATCGCCCGAAAACAGTGCTGCTGGTAAATCTGTTTGTACGCGTCGCTCTTCTTGGAATTTCGGAAGTGTCCGGAAACGGGTGTGATTTTAACAACCTCTTGACGTGTATTAGTATATATTCCTATTCGTCTTTTCAATGGCGCGTGTCGTGATTGCAGTCGTATTTCCATGGCCTTTTTCAGAGGAATAAAGTGGCTCCGTTCGCGCAGCGGCTTTTGTGTCAATTCAGGGCGCCATGGGTGACGACGACTAACGGGCGACTCTTCGTATTTCTCCCTGATTCCCCTTCCCGTGGCGTGGAAAAAAAAGAGACGCTTTTCACTGCATTTTCCCTGAAGAAAAATTTCCTAAACGCCGAGGAAGAAACGGAGGAGAACGAGAGAAGAAGAAAAATAGTAAATTGAACGTGCGCGCGTTTTTATTACAAGTGTGCATTTTTGTAG
Source organism: Notodromas monacha (assembly GCA_905338405.1). NCBI lineage: Eukaryota > Metazoa > Arthropoda > Ostracoda > Podocopida > Cyprididae > Notodromas > Notodromas monacha. Next base: position 12,468 of record CAJPEX010002023.1, read on the forward strand.
ACGGCGTCGGGAAGTCGTCGTTGTGTGATAAAAAGTTATTTTTCGGAACTGGAGAGGGGAACTGGCGTTGGAACTTCCGATCCAGTGAAGTGGGGTTTGGGCTCCGCGCAACACACTTATGAGTGAGGAGGCTGAATCCCCGTTGCGACCCGGCTGCTCGTCGGAAACCAACAGCGCGAAACACCGGAAGTACGGAAGCAAATGCATTTGGACGAAGGATGAGGTGAGTCGTTGGCATCCACTTGTTTTCTCTTTCCCTGATGGATTTCATGTACTTTACCTATTTCCGGATAATCGAATCTTTGAAAGTTTAGTCGAAATTCGTCCTTTGTTGATCAAACGGTTCATCAAACCCTGGCTATTGAAAGGTTGACTGAGTTCAAAGCTTCCTCTTGAATGTGACAGGATTTTTTTTTTGCTACTGATCGTCTTAAAAAAGGATGTACAGTATTACTAAAGTAGGATGAGATAATATTCGTCTTTCCGATAAGCTTAAGAACGATTCGTGGTCCTGAAACCTTTTTTGTCAAAAGTTAATTTTTGTGTTGGATATCGTGTACAAGTCAAGCCCTACACATGAAAAGAAACAACTTGTTTCTTTGATGAAACAAGTGGTCGTTTCCTCGTTTTCCTCGTTAATCCATCAATTTTGATCGTCCCCTTCCCGAGAGGGCATCAAAATCTAATGACGGGATTTGAGTGATTCTATCGGTCAATGTTGGCCAGGATGTGTAATTAGATAATATTCGTCTTTCCGATAAGCTTAAGAACGATTCGTGGTCCTGAAACCTTTTTTGTCAAAAGTTAATTTTTGTGTTGGATATCGTGTACAAGTCAAGCCCTACACATGAAAAGAAACAACTTGAAAAAGAAATACTGTATTCCAGTCACATTTCGCGAAGAAAAGTCGAAGCTGCAGAAGTATAGTTTTCTACAGAGAATGCTATCACGGAGAAAATTAGGTTGTAACATAGAAGCGGAAGTTGCGTTTTGTCTATATAATATCTTGGATGATTAGGAATTACTCTAATTTTGTTAGTTTTGAAATCATGGTGACTTCATTCGTCGTTCATGTCCTGTTCTTTTTTTTAGGAAGAATTAAAACCCCCATCGTAAAGTTTTTTCATGAACTGCCTTGCAACTTTTCTCATATTTTGACGCATGAAGCGTGTCTTGAAGTTCATTCATTCCTGGGTTCGGAAGAACGAAAAATTGAAATTATGTACATAAGGCGTAATTCCGTAGTGGTCGTTTCCTCGTTTTCCTCGTTAATCCATCAATTTTGATCGTCCCCTTCCCGAGAGGGCATCAAAATCTAATGACGGGATTTGAGTGATTCTATCGGTCAATGTTGGCCAGGATGTGTAATTTAGCCGACATTTTCCACATATGAGTTCCCATTATTTGCCCTCCGACGTCTGCTTTTTAGCTTCCATTTTTCGAACGCTGTTTTATCTTTACCTGTTGTATTACAGTGGGTTTATTCAATGCGTCACAAATGTTGATTTTGAGTCGAGGTCATTTTAATGATTCATCAATTTTTATAATGCGAAAGTGTACTGAAACTTGAATTTGAGTGCTGCGGTTCGTCAACTCCGCGCGGTAATTGAGGAGTCAGTTGGCGGGTGTTGAGGTGAAACAAGTGGTTAATGACGTCCACGGAAGCGAGTTGGTTTTCCAACAATGATCACAGTCTGCCATAAATCCAGTAGCTTCAGAAAAGTTACCTAAGGCGAGAAAAAAAAAAACCGGCGAGAAAAGCCGTCCCGCGGATGCGCATACTGTGACAGATGACGCCGTGTCGTCGACGACCATGTGTCGGAAGCTGGCGAATAGTCATCGATCACTTCCCTCTCCCCCCCTCAAGAAAGTCAAAGACCTCGTGTTAACGACAATGATGAACTCGTTTTCTTTTAGAGCGCAAAAACCCCCTTGGTTGGCAATTGCGGGAAATTCCTCTACTGTATTTCCCTCTAACAGTTTGCATAGAAAACGAATTTTTCCTTTTCTGTATTTCATGAACTGCCAATCTTTTTGCTAATATGTTATATTCGCATCCTAAATCCTGTCAATTATTCATGAAAGCCACACAATTTTGAAATTTTGAATGACTTACGTGGCCAATAATAGTAAAGGCCTGCTTGAGATGTTCATCAAAATTTATTTACAATAATATTTAAGAAAACTATATTTTGTTCAGTTTTCTTCTCAACTGCACAGGGTCTCGCGGAATCGAACGTTCAAAGAGACGAATCAGTAGTAACCGGGATAAAGCTGCCGTCGTGAAATAATTTCTTAGGTTGTTGAAAAGAGCGTAAGTGTCGTGTACAGTAGTAATAAATAACGACTATGCTTCTGTTGGGCGGCAGTTGCATTGATTTAGTGATCAGAAATCTTCTGTTATTTTTTTCTCTACTCGAAAAATAACTAGATAAATAACTGTAGATCTCGCCCGAGCTTTCTTGTCAAGTACTAATCAAAATTTGAAACTCCGTATTAGGACTAGCCCTGGTGAACTTCTGTCAAGATGACGAATATTACGGAAGGAAAATAGGCGCGTTTCTCTATCTGAGAATTGATCAGATTGAAGGTGCGATTTTCTCTGGCAAATGATCAAGTCTTCAAGGGCAACGAACCCTTTCATTTATCTTCTTGCTGATACGCACATAAAAATCAACCTGACAGACAGACCGAGCCTTGCCGGGAATTGCGTGAATTTTTAGAAATTATCTCGCGCAGTCGAACGAAATATTTAGGGGCAATAAAAAGTGGACATTTCGAAGGACACCGTGGTAACATAAGTTATAGAATGGTTCGCGTCGGGTTCCACAGTGACACCGACGGAAAGAAGAAGCTCTTGGCTCCCTCGGGGTCCGTGTTTTGTTCGCTATGAGGCGGAGAACATTGGACCTCGTTGTTGAGCCCTGGTGTATATTTTTGCCTCCATCTGGCAGNGAGAAAAAAAAAAACCGGCGAGAAAAGCCGTCCCGCGGATGCGCATACTGTGACAGATGACGCCGTGTCGTCGACGACCATGTGTCGGAAGCTGGCGAATAGTCATCGATCACTTCCCTCTCCCCCCTCAAGAAAGTCAAAGACCTCGTGTTAACGACAATGATGAACTCGTTTTCTTTTAGAGCGCAAAAACCCCCTTGGTTGGCAATTGCGGGAAATTCCTCTACTGTATTTCCCTCTTACAGTTTGCATAGAAAATGAATTTTTTCTTTTCTGTATTTCATGAACTGCCAATCTTTTTGCTAATGTGTTATATTCGCATCCTAAATCTTGTCGATTATTCATGAAAGCCACACAATTTTGAAATTTTTAATGACTTACGTGGCCAATAATAGTAGAGGCCTGCTTGAGATGTTTATCAAAAATTATTTACAATAATATTTAAGAAAACAATATTTTGTTCAGTTTTTTTCCAACTGCGCAGGGTCACGCGGAATCGAACGTTCGAAGAGGCGTATCAGTCGTAACCGGGATAAAGCTGCTCTCCTGAAATAATTTCTTAGGTTGTTGAAAAAAGCGTAAGTGTTGTGTAGAGTACTAATAAATAACGACTATGCTTCTGTTGGGCGGCAGTCGCATTGATTTAGTGATCAGAAATCTTCTGTTATTTTTCTCTCTTCTCAAAAATAACTAGATGAATAACTGTAGATCTCGCCCGAGCTTTCTTGTCAAGTACTAATCAAAATTTGAAACTCCGTATTAGGACTAGTGCTGGTGAACTTCTGTCAAGATGACGAATAATAAGGAAGGAAAATAGGCGCGTTTCTCTATCAGAGAATTCATCAGATTGAAGGTGCGATTTTCTCCGGCAAATGATCAAGTCTTCAAGGGCAACGAACCCTTTATCTTCTTGCTGATACGCACATAAAAATCAACCTGACAGAGAGACCGAGCCTTGTCGGGAATTGCGTGAATTTTTAGAAATTATCTCGCGCAGTCGAACGAAATATTTAGGGGCAATAAAAAGTAGACATTTCGAAGGACACCGTGGTAACATAAGTTATAGAATGGTTCGCGTCGGGTTCCACAGTGACACCGACGGAAAGAAGAAGCTCTTGGCTCCCTCGGGGTCCGTGTTTTGTTCGCTATGAGGCGGAGAACATTGGACCTCGTTGTTGAGCCCTGGTGTATATTTTTGCCTCCATCTGGCAGCTCACTCACGGGCTAATAATAAAACGCCTAAGGGTATTCTAGTGTTGGACGGACACTGGCGGTAATTTTTGCGTGCCCAAAATATTTTACAGGACTTCACTTTTGAGATTTTATTTTTCAAATTTTTTTTTGTACGATGAGAAAAGGATTTCCAGTGATGATTTTCAGTGCTGTACTTTTTTCTGTCATGCGATCATGAATCGCCTATGCAAGCCTAACGATCGTATTTTAAAATGATAGTAATATTTTATCTATTTATGGCTTGAATTTAAGGAAGTTTCTGATCGAGTCGTAAATCATCAACAATTGATTATAGAGAAAATGATGGATTTTTCGTTAGAATCAATTCAATAAATTGGCATCGAATATTGTAGAATTTTCAAAAATTAATACAGTACAGTATTCATGATTATGTCCAAAATTTTCACGCGGATTCCTTCGGCTGAATTTGAAATCGGGAAATAAATTTTTTGGCAGACTGCTTGAGTTTCGAAAAAGAAAGCGCCGAAGTGGCGTTTGTGCTTGTGTGTACTCCTTTAATTATGTATGCACTTGCTCCGAAGGCTGTTCTGTTGATGCGTGGAGTTCAGTTTTACAACTTGGCAAACAATTCAAGCAAATGCTCCTATTCTTTAACCGATTCTTGGTTTGCAATTGCGTTTATGGGGACGACTGGGTTTGTTGTCCTTGTGAATTGAGTGTACCCTCGTGCTCAGTCTGGAGATTGAAGTGCCCTGGCTGGAAAATTTTCGAGTCGGAGCAGGCTGAAGTTGGGGTAACATCTGTCGCTTGGTCATTACCTGGCTCGTCTTGGTTGAGCACGTGCCATCTGCACCTTCTGTTCGAGATCCGACAGAAGAGAGGGGGGGGGGGAGACAGAGTTCAGAATTATCCCTTTTTCTGGCTTACGGTTCGGGAATTAACTGTGTGTCTCTTGAAAGGGAATAATCTGCTATAAAAAAAAGGAGGAATGAAATTAAAACAAACCAACCCGTAGAGTGTATTAATCATGGGCGGACACCTCGGCGGAGAATTTTGTAATTATATCTTCGGGAATGAACGCTTTGGGTAATGAGCCTGTCGGAAATAGATGAGTAAACCCTTTTAGCACGATGATATTTTATTTTTCTGGAAATCCGTGCTTTTTTTGCCGGTGTAGTTTCCTGTGCGGAATTGTCAGTCTTTACTCGTGTTTCAGGAGTCATGCTGACGCATGTCGAATAATGAATGGAGAATTCTCAGTTGAAAAGTCCTGCGGCGTGGAAGCATTTATCTCAAAGGTTAGAAACGAAATGAAAAGAGGAAAAATAAAAAGTAGAATGCGGTTCTTGAGTACGGGATGTTTGGCCACCATGTCGGGACACCCGTGTTTTGCGCAAACACAGCCCCGGAAAATTGTGAACAGGAACCTCCCTTCTGGAAAAAAAAGAAACCTCGACTTCCGATGTTGTCCTCCTGGGGGTAAAGAGAGAGAGAGGTGGGGTTGGGTTGGTGGAGCATCTGTTGTTGATCTGTACCCCTTTTTTCTCTCTCTTTTCTTCCTGCCTCTCTTCTTTTGCGTTGGGCGTCACGTTGCGCGCTGGGCGAAGGTGCATCAACCTTTTCTGATGAGTTGCGGATGTCACGGGTTTTCGTTGAGTGTCTTGCGAGGAGAATCAGCCTTAACACGGATTCGTGGTCTTTTGTTGTGATGGGTTAGCGAAGGGTTTTTTTTCTTCACACCCACGATTCCTCTTGAAGCCGTGGTTTTTCATCGCCATGATGCATCTACGAAGTTTCGAAG
>CAJPEX010002023.1:18561-45287 GCA_905338405.1 Notodromas monacha
AGAGAGAGAGAGGTGGGGTTGGGTTGGTGGAGCATCTGTTGTTGATCTGTACCCCTTTTTTCTCTCTCTTTTCTTCCTGCCTCTCTTCTTTTGCGTTGGGCGTCACGTTGCGCGCTGGGCGAAGGTGCATCAACCTTTTCTGATGAGTTGCGGATGTCACGGGTTTTCGTTGAGTGTCTTGCGAGGAGAATCAGCCTTAACACGGATTCGTGGTCTTTTGTTGTGATGGGTTAGCGAAGGGTTTTTTTTCTTCACACCCACGATTCCTCTTGAAGCCGTGGTTTTTCATCGCCATGATGCATCTACGAAGTTTCGAAGAAGGAACATAGGCTTATAGTTTTATGCTGTATTTTCAATGACGGAGAAATTTGCTTGCATTACAATTTCCTAATATTTTTGAGCCGCATTGGTTGCGTTCAATCTTCTAGTTTCCATGTCATGGACCTTCATCTACCGTAGTTATCCAATCAGCAGGACGACCTTAAAGCTCATTTTTATGTTTGAAGTTGGAGATATGAAAAACGATAAATGTCTCATTATGATGGATTGATTCGACAATACCGACGAATTTAAAGTCCTGGATTACGATAATATAGGCATCATCTGAGTTATTCAGTCCATTTTTTGACATGTTGTGACTTACAAGCGTGTGATTACGATATTTTCCTTTCATTGTTGGACTTTCAACATTCAAGATACTGTACTCTAAAGTCTTCTATTTATTCATATTTGATTAAAAATCAATCCAATAATTTTTGGATTGTTGATTCGATAAGCGTTTCATTTGTGTGCCTCCTAGTCATAAATAATTTTGGGATCCAGGCGCGAAATTAAAATTATGATGGCAGATTGAGACCCTCATTGATCGTGGGTTTTACTTCTGAAAAACTGAAATCACGATAACGTGTACTGTATGCTTTTCACGTTTTTTTATAAGTAAGAGCGATGAATACGGTATACCCTGATCAGATGTTCAAACGTGCGCCAGAGGATTTGAACAAATTGATTCAATAGCGGCACACTAGCTTTTGTTTGGAAATTCGACTGTCGAACTTTCTGCTTTTCGTTGTTACGGAATTACTGATCGTGCAATTTTTTTTAGGATGAGAAGCTGAAAGTGCTGGTGGACAAGTTTGGCGAACGATGGGATGTAGTGGCGAGTCTCGTCGGCTGCGGCAAGACGGACGTGCAGTGCCAGCATCGATGGCATAAAGTCGTGAATCCGGAGCTAGTCAAAGGACCGTGGACCAAGGAGGTGAGATATTTTGTCAAAAACGCACAATTCTTGGAAACTGTCCAAGAAAAGAAAAAACAGAACAATTTTATAGCACATTTACAGCGTGATCATTCCGTAATTCCGCTGTCGCCATTAATACATACGGCCTGTATTCTCCCCTATGATCAGAACGCGCGTTTGTTTTTGAAAATTCATAATCTGTCATAGTTCAAGCTGATTTTGCTTTCGGAATAAGAACTAGATAACGAAATGGATTGCTGGACCGAAAAGTTCCAAACGTGGAAGCAGTATGTTTCGCTGACTTATTTTTGATTTTGCTTGGAATTTTTTTAAACACCTCAACTCCTCGTTGCATAACGGAAGTATTCCGATTGATGGACGGAATTTGTTCCAAGGAAAACTTAATTATCCGAGAAGTCTGTCAAACAAGTAATGTTATATAGGATGGCTAATTGGTTCGGGGCTCACGACGAATCCCTCAACGGGTTAATGTGATGCTATGCATGTATCGTAGAGAGCAATCCGTTCCAGATCATTTACAAATTTTTCTTTATATTTGATTGCATTAATTACTAAATCAAGAGATTCTTAACAAAGAACAAAGCAGAGAATGTAGCGGAAAATCCGGAGAAGGATCCCATGCTTTGTACGGGAACATTTTTTGATTTCTTGGAGAATGTTTCTGCTGGCTACATTTCCCAGATCAGCTTCAATTTTTCGAAAGAGAATTACTTCCCATTGAGTTTACAGTACTGTACAATCCAAACAAACCGAGATTCACTGTTTCCGGAGTAAAACTCGGAGGCAACTGGATTCTATTGCGAGAGAAAAAAGGTCATTTTGCGAGGCATCCCGTATCCGGGGTTCTGCCGTCTTCGGGCGAAGAAGTGGGCATAACCCACTTTCTCAACCCATTCGGTCTCGCCGAGTCGAAATAATCGTCGTCGTGCCTACATTCAAAAGAAGGAAACTAGTGAGACGGATTTTACTGCCTGGATGTGACTAATTTAATGAGGGATGTAATGAGCTCGAGGGTAGCCTGGTGCCTTGCGTCGCTCGCCCCGTGGCTCCTGCCTCTTGATCGCGTTTCCTTTGTCGGAAACAGCTGCTCGCGCCGGAATAGTCTGCATTGTTGATATGTTACCAGGTGAGAGGACGAGGCAGGTGGGCCCGACTTCACCTATTGGTAGGGGAGGAGGAGGAGGTTTTGCTTGAAAGCGCCCTGGTTTTGTGCGTGTGGAAGGAAGTGGGAGAAGACGACACAATTTTCTATTTTTTTTTCTCTCCTTTCTTCCTGTCGCACAAGAGAGTGTGTGTTTGAGCCCGATAATGCCTTAAGAGAAGGAAGCGATCGACAGGCCGAAAGTAAGCCTAATCTCTGAGCTGTGAAGAAACGCACGAGGCGTTTTCCAAGATGTGTAGGAATAATTCCTAAGCTGATCTGAGGCTCATCCCACATCGTTTGCAATTCCTGATTCTTATATGTCGTTTTTTTTTGCGATTGATGAAGCATAATCGGGTCAATGGCTTCCTTTTCGAAAAAAATCGTGTCCTTTTTTGAGCACTCAATGCACAATTACACTTTCGAATTCAAATCCGCGCGATGTCCCATAAATAATATAGGAGCAAATCTATTGATTAAATCAATTGATATTTCCTGTTATTCGTGCTTAGGTATTGATTAAACGCGATCCGGTCAATGACTTTCATTTTTTACGAGGGTCGTTTATTCCCTTGATCCCTCGTGAACGTCGACTTAGAAATGCAAATCGATGAGTGGTTCTGTATTTGGGGACCCTAATTAGGTGGAAGCATATCAAACTGATTAATTATGAGCGCCGTGTTCTGCGGAAGAATCCCAAGTATATTGAAAAGTCAAATAGAATTTGTCAGCTGTTCAGCAAATTTCATTTGCGTGACCCCCGTTCTTATATTGAGAGCGTTGCGTACAGTACACCGGACTCTGTAGTTATGAAGAAATTCCTGATTCTTATATGTCGTTTTTTTTTGCGATTGATGAAGCATAATCGGGTCAATGGCTTCCTTCTCGAACAAAATCGTGTCCTTTTTTGAGCACTCAATGCACAATTACACTTTCGAATTCAAATCAGCGCGATGTCCCATAAATAATATAGGAGCAAATCTATTGATTAAATCAATTGATATTTCCTGTTATTCGTGCTTAGTATTGATTAAACGCGATCCGGTCAATGACTTTCATTTTTACGAGTGTCTTTTATTCCCTTGATCCCTCGTGAACGTCGACTTAGAAATGCAAATCGATGAGTGGTTCTGTATTTGGGGACCCTAATTAGGTGGAAGCATATCAAACTGATTAATTATGAGCGCCGTGTTCTGCGGAAATGATAGGAGAAAATTGCCTGCTTCGGAAATCTTGTTGAGTCAACACCTGTTCGGTTTTTAGGAGTCGTTGCATGTGGTTCGAACTAAAGACCAGGTTGCCGGCTGAATTAACGTGTCATGGATCGCTGGTCTGTTTTTTTGTAAGTTCGTGTAAATAACGTGAACACGAGCTCTACCCGATGACAGTGAATTTTTTTTTTTTTTTTCAGAATTTGTCGAGAAACTTTGTATTTCGACTTTATGTGTTTGAAAAATGAACCTCAAATTGCTGTTCGGTAGGTGATCCTGTATTAGGAATCGTATTTTCCCTTCTCTCGTCCGTTTAAAATTTTTGCTCAATCGTTCAGTTCATTTTCATGCATCTCATCAAGACTGTTACAAACAATTTGTCAGAAGTTGCGAAAACATTTTGTGCGCTAATGATTTTTTTTTTTCGTGCGGAAAAATAAAAGCTGGGAATTACTGTATTGCCTGAAAAGCTATCGGGATATTCGGATTTTATCTGGAGATTAAAAGAAACACCTTTCTGGACATTTTGGCAAAACACGGGATAATTTTTTTTCTTTGTTTCTTTGCTGTGTGTGACTGGTTCGCGAATGCGATCCCCGGGGTTCAGTTCCGCGCAGACGCGCGTGCTGATCAGCAACCATGTACGACCCGAGGCCAGGTGTTGCGTTTTCCCTTCGCGATACTAGACTGCTTCTGCTGCTGCTGCTTCTGTACTTACAAAAAAGGGAGTTCAAAAGTTTTGTCAGTAAAATTCAATTCAAGTCCTGTGAGAGAAACAAGACTTGAGCAAGCGTGTGCTCATTTGGTAAATTTTCTATACCGCCCGTGCTTTGGACAACTTTTTGCTTACCATTTGATTTTTGAGGGAAACTTTCATCATCGTGAGATTTTATGCGATTTTTGTAGATTTTTTTTATTATTTTTTTGGTAGCACTTGTATATTTTTGAAACGTGAGTGTTGCTGGTAAATATTTTTCCTTGCTTCGATGTAATGAAGTTACGACTCTGTTTTCGTTCAATTTTTGACCGACGTGCGAATAAATTGTGGTCGTGGTCAGGAAATTCTGAATTAAAACACTGAAAATAATATTTTCAAAATTGCATTCGTCGAGTACTTCAACGAAGGAAACAGAGATCCGACAAAACTTCTGAACGAACCCTAGTACAGTATATGTGTGGAGGGACAATTTTTGTTCAGTCCTTTTCCCTCGTGTTCATGCCACCAGTTATGGATTATCAGACAGATGCCCTGTTGGCTACGGGGCGACGAAAATGTGTCGAGAATGACGCTGGCGTTAGGGTTTGATCTGTCTAAATAATGTTGTTCAAGTTGTCACAATTTTACGTCAAAATCACCTTTTTTATATCCTCTTTTCCGTTTACGTCATTTGTAATTGGAGTTTCTTGTAGAATGATTTGCGTTGCTAAAAATTTTGTGAAATGTGTGTTCGATTTTGCATCGATTCATTTCGTGATGGATGGGGTCGAAAATCTCACGGAAAACTGCATAAGCTAATATAACGTCTCGAGATTACCTGAATTGACATTGTTTGAATAATAGTTGGTAAATTAGGAAATCCAAGTCCGATTAAAATAAATGCTGTGAATAATCTTGACATAGTGCGGCAATTTATTGTGTCGCACACCCAAGGTGGGAAGAATGAACTTTCCAGGGGATCCGGTTGTCGAAATCGAGCAGTTTCAATGCGTTGCTTAATTTTGTGGTGGATTTGAAATACTTTCGGAATAGCTTGGGTTTATTTAAATTCCTATTTTTCATGTTTGGGCTGGCCGCTTGGGGGTACAATATTTTACGTTTATCCAGTTGAGCTGGGCTGTATGAGTGGGGGAAGCCTAAGGGGGGATTGGAAAAAGTGAAACGGGAAGCGAGATTCGGCGGGGGTTCCGCTCTATGCGTGTCGCAGGAATCGCGTTTCAGCGGTTTCGGAAGACATGCTGTTTCCCTGGGATCTTAGTCACTCGTGGGTCTGGTCTATGATGAGTCTGTCTTGCCATATACTCTTGCAACAAACTTTTTTTTTTCGTTTTGTTTTTGCATCACTTCCCTCATATCCTTTTGTTTGGCACCGCTTGTGCGAGCCGCTTCCTTCCTCTCCCGACGGCGCCTTCCTTCATAATTTTTCGCCGAAAGGTTCCCCTGGCTGCGGTTGATGGACCATTTGTTTCCCTTTCAGCTTGTGTCCGGAAGTTGCTGCTTCTTGACGCCGCAAAGGCCTGTTGCAGGGAAAAAATTGAAAAACGAGTTGGCATACACTTTTGACCCATTTTTTTCGCGCTTCAATGTGGGTCGGAACTTGGACTGAATTTCACGACGGATGGGCTGAATTCTTTAGCTGCCATGCATATTTGACGGCATTCCGCAGTCGCAATTTTCCTGTGACCGCCATTTTGTTAAATAATTGTCTTGCGTTTTCAGCAATTGCTAGAATGAGTTGAAGAAGGAAATCTCCCGAAAATGTCTCAAGTTATAATCCTGTGCACATTTTCTTTTTTCTATAGACAACGCAATTCCGAAAATCACGGTGTTTTTGTTTCGTGTAATCGCTTCAATCACATATGTAGGCTGGATTTATTACAGTATCGTATAATTCATTTGAATGTATGTTTTGACTAGCGAGGGACTTCTTTGAACTGAATACTGGTTCGGATGTAAATAAAAATGCTGTATCCACTCTTTGAAGGGCAGAAAATGGAATAACTTTCAGGGGTCGGAATGAATTGCCACGTGGTGCTGGATTTTTGAATACGGAACCCACCAGCTGAGGAAATGAATGTTACTTGGCCCGGGGATTGTCGTGTCATTGATTTCAATGAATGCGGGATCACTGAGTGGTATCCCCGAGGAAACATGACGCGTGCATTCTTGAACCATCTGCTCCTTCGCTCGCGTGTGCCTTATTTTTCTCGGTCATTCGGGCCTTGTAAGTTGCTTGCGGGGAAACTTGCATACTACTCGGGAATGGCCCTAGTTCTAAATTCAGAACAACCTCGGGCCGGATTTCCGTGTTTTGTGCGGAACTGAACTCGACGTGGTAATTTTCAACATCCCCATTATTTTCGTTTTGTGCTTCTCCGTTTCCAGCATAGCGGTTGTACGTATGCGGGGTCTGGGTTCGTTGCTATTTTTAGTGGCTGGGTAGGTTTTTGTGCGTGGAATTTTGCGAGTGCCGAGACTGCCGACAGATGGTCTACGAGCTCAGTTTCACTTAGCTCAGTACTTATTCTTTGCATGGAAAGTTCATGACGGTCCGTTCGTGCGATAGGATTCAATGATGGGGTCGTGATATGGACAGGGTTGGATGGGATTCGAGATTAATTTCCGTGTTTTTTTCCCTCGAAAATATCGAATTTTTTTCTTATCTAAACTTGTTGATCTGTTTCTAATTTTTTTACCGTTTTTGTTTTCGTACGATATCGACAAATTGGGAGGAAGTAAAGAAAAGGATCAAGATTCGCCCGTTTATGGGGAATTGGGAATTTTTTTTAAACTTCCGGGTCCTAGGTTTGAAATATGCTGTCCTATATTAATCTTTATTTTAATTTATATAATTTTTAATTTAGCGTCGCTTGGATGAAAGAAACGTGCTTGCATTTTTATTATTTTCATTGACGTTGAAGATAAAACCTGTTGATGATGTCGTAGCTATTTGAATGCCACGTAGTTCGGGTTGTTGCAGTTTCTTGCGCCTTTATATGTCACGTTTGTTTTTCCCCCCTCTCTGCTTGATCCTCGTTTGGGTTTTGGAACTCTTTTGAAATCTAAAGGTCCCCTGTTCTTGTATTTTGTCAAACGGAATAAGAGGAGGGGATCAGTACGAGCGTCTCGCGTCTTTTCTGTCGTGCGAAAAAGGGAAGGAGAGAGAGAGAGAGAAACCCTGGGCGTGGATCTGCGAGCCATTCTTTTCATCCCGGGGGTTTCAATGTGCTGATGGGGGGAGAAATGCGGCCACTGATTATTTTTTAGGACGTATGCGCAATCGCAATCCTTTCACGTCGTGATTTTTCGCTGATCAGTATACGGTCGTAGTTGAGCGTGGTAGAAGAGCCACCCCTCATCAGTCTCTCTGTCTCTCTCTCTCCCTATTCTGCTTTCTTTTCAATTTCCATTCGAATTGATCTAACGACGATGAGAGTTCCCTTTTTTTCCACCCCTTGGAGCGGAGCAGGGGGTTACAGGTGATGCTCTGGTTTCATTCGGGGCGGAACGATGCTTTGAGCCATTTTGCTCTAATGAAGCTGCGGTAAGGAGGAAGTTGGGGGTTCGTGCGAGAGGGTGAAAGAAAGGAAAGAGGGGGTTTATCCGGTCGGTGCCCTTCCGTTCGAACCGTGGCATTGAGGAGCCGTGTTTCGGAAACCGGTGCTTGGGAAACGTGATTTGGTCCATCCAATCTAGACCAGCTTGGTTTATGGAGGGCATGAGAGAAAGTTTTGCATGAAATGACTACGTCATGATCATAGTTTGTTTGTGAGGATGCACGAGTCTACTCTTATCGTCTAAGAATCATTCAGTCGATTTTCATGAGCTTTTTTTTTATCTTGCCGAAAATAACTTATCTGGAAATACATGGGTTCTTGACTTCCTTGGGGTAGGTTCGTTTTTCCGCATTTGTCCCTATGAATCCGAAGTCTTTGTCTGTCATTCATGAAAATCTTCATGCGCTTAAAAAAAGTATGGCTATGCTTTTTTTTTCTTAGAAGATATGCCGGGGCCTTCTTCTGCGGGAAATCGAATGCAAAAATATTCCTTTAACCTAGAATGGTTTTCACCATGAATAATTTTTTTTTTTAATTTTTGTTCGATTTGTTCGAATGAGTAAATGAAAAATCATTATTTTAACAAATATTCACTGTTGGAATGAGAGCACGGTTATTCCTGATCCAGATAGGATTGTTATGTTTAATTTAAACAAATGATTGGCTGTTGAAATTTTGCATTTTGAGCAAATTAAGTTTTTAGGGTATTCTTCAGCGTATTTTATTGGTTTCTTAACGAAACACTAAAATCTTCTAGTTTTCAAGACGTCAAACGCGTCCGTCGATGTTCGCACTTGTGCCAAAATCTGTTACTCGATCCGCCCTCAGCTATAAAAAATGATTTGACATTTTCTTGGACGTCTTTATTCGCGAAATTTGGAATGGGCGTTTGTTTCTAACGTGTGGTGTATGATTTTTATTGTTTTACTGTCCAAGTCGTCCTTCAGGTATTTTGACGCCGAATCCATAAACTATTCGATTAGTTAATGAAGGATCAATATTTGCAGCTGAGATTGTAACGTTTGGTTTTTGGCGAAGCGACACAGTTTAGTAATTTTCCGGTCGATATTTCTGACGTGGTATCGGAATGATCGGAATTATCATTAAAATCTAGCCTTTCCACTAAAACTTACGTGCATTATCTTGGACGCGTAAAATGTAAGAACCCAAATGGGAATAACCTCTCGCTACTTGAGCCGCGGGTTTCTCGAACGAGATGGGGGTTTTGTTACTCGGAATAGTCCATTAATTACCAAACCAGAGAAGTCCATAAGGAGAAAACAGCTCCAAAAGCAACACTGACACCGAGAACTTCATTCGAACCCCCGGACCTAAACATTTCCCACGCGGTCCTCGGGAAAACCCCCGCCGATCCCCCCCCCCCCCCAAACGTAATCTTTCAGGTGCACGAACACATTTTTGCCCCCCCTCGACAGCCCATCAACGTGACAAGTGCAGATTGAGAGGATCAGGCTTGGCTGGCTCTCAGGCAGGCTGAAAAAAGCATTTGACATCTCGGCTGTAAAACGACGCTGGGGTAAAGAGGAGGGGGAAAAAGTATTCCGTATTTAACCCAGGACCCTCATTTCACGGGTTTTAATGAGCAACCGCGAACCCGCTCATCCGAGTCCTGTGGGCTTGATGATATCTCATTTTTTCACGAATGTCATGTCAGCGCATCCTGAGTACGGGGGGTTTTGAGCTGGGAAGTTCCGCTACGGTGAATTCGGGGTACTTGATGAATTGGTCCTTTGCTGAGCTATAAAGAAAGTTAATCTTTTACATCTACCTTCGACGAGTTTTCGTCCATGCTGATGCGTAGAAATACGGTACCATGAAAATTCAAGGGCTCCGGAAGATCAGGTTTCTTCGAAAAATATAACTGCAGTATTGCCAATATATTTTCTGAGGGAATTCTTGATGTAGCTTCACAAGTCTTGGAACTTTATTTCTGGAAACCAGTATTCCCCCTCGTATTCCTCCTCTTAATTCGTGATTTATTGAACTTTTTACGGGATGAAGCCTTGAATTATCTTTATCGTTTCATAAGGGATGCATTCGGCTGTCCATAGTTAATTCCTTCTCCGAAAGAGAATGTTCTTCCTTATGGAATTTTTTTCCACTTCTAATGTTTTGGTTTGGCCATTTTTGTAGATACAGTAATATTTACTGTAGATTGAAAAATAACTTTTGCATATGAGAAAGGTTCTTTGCATGAAAGGATATCTTTTTTCACGTGTAATTGGTTACTTAAGGAATGCGCTTTTCATAACGTGTGACTGTATTTACAGTACTGTATATGAATTCCTCATCTAATATGAAAGAAGTTAGTCCTATTCTATTCGTAAAATAAGTAACATGAGGGGAACAAAGATAATTTTCTCTCGAGACCCACCAGTGTCCTCGAGTGCTTTTCTCCCGTCGCCATCAATCAATATTCGCTCGTCGCTTTCGCAAGTTGATTATTTTTACTTTTTTCCTCGTACTTGGAGTTGATGGGAACAGGTTTGAGTGTCGAAGCTTGCTTTCCAAGAGCTCAGTGCAGCTTTCATCAACCTGTGATGTTTTGCGCCGGGAAGAGGTGGGGGATGGAATACCGATGAGATGAAACGATGACGTTCGTCGATCCCCACGGTGTCACGAAGCGCGACGACGACGACGACTGTCAACGTGGGAGAGAACACAGGAATTCGGCGTCTGTCTTTTTTTTTTTTTTTTTTTTTTTTTTTTTTTTTTTTTTTTTGCGTGCCAACTGANTTTGTTTTTTTTTTTTTTTTTTTTTTTTTTTGCGTGCCAACTGAGATGGAATCCGTTACAGATAATCCCAGTGTACGCTCATTACCGTGTCGCGTGGGAGAGTTCACTGGGCTGCGAAACGCCGAGTTGTTTCGCTTCTTTCCTCGTATCCCGTATCCCCGTGGGTTCCCTCGAGGCCGACACTCGGCGGTGTCGTCGTTGTCGTGTGACGATGCGACGAGGCAGATGTCCGACGGGTTTTTGTCGATACTAGGCGTCGTCAATTCCCTTTTTCTACAACGTGCCTGTTTTGCATCTCTGGAAACTGCGACTGAAATCACTGTTTTATGACGCATTCTCGCTGAACGATGTGGAAGGATAATGTGATGGATACCACGGAATTCATCACTTTTGGATGTTCTTGTTCCTAGGTTGAGTTAGACAACAAATAATGATAAAATTAGGATTTTCGAATGTGTGCTCGTTGGTTTCCGTATTTTACAGTACATCTCGTTTGTTTTTTCTTTTTGGAAACTAATGTTGAAATCACGGATTTCCATTACCGAGAGAAAGAGTTTTACTTTTATTTTGAAATACTGCACTACTGCAGCGACATTATTATGAAAACAAGTGCATTACAATACTGTGGACGAAAGCGATTTCCATTGGTGGATTTTCTTGTTTTTCCGTTATTTTTCCAGTCGAAGGATTGAAGTAAGAATATTTTTGAATTTTAATTACGTAGTTGAATCACTTATGCAGTTGGATTGAGTTTGTTTCACGAAATACGTACTGTGATGAGATGTGGTAAATTTATGTATGAAAGTATGAGAAAATGTTGTAAATTTGGTCGGGCTGAGGAAGAAAAAACTTTCAGATTTTGTAGAAGATTGCGAATGGCTTGTCAAAGCCAAATTCTTCTTTTTCTTCGTTCCAGGAAAGTTGAGAGATCCTTGTTTTGTTTCTAAAACCGTAGTCAGACCGATTTTCGGTTTGATTACTGTGGCGTGCGCGATTCTATTTTTCGCCTTATTTCCTGTGTGTTTGGAAAATGGAAATCTTGTTGCATTTTGCTTGTAGAAATTTTACCTCGCAGTTTGCTGACGTCTGTCGGCACGTGGGGCGGTTGAGCATTCTTATTTCATTCTCCGTTTTCTTTTTTCCCCAAGTCTCGCCTCGTGACGGGACGTGAAGTGATCGTGCAGATTTTCCGGGCAGCTGACGACGACGTGCTGAAAAGTCGGCTGGATCCAAGAGAACCCGTGGTTCTTCTCTTGGTGTGGCTCTTGTTTTTCTTTTTCGCACGGAACTGTAACAGCTAGCTAGCCGTAAGCGTGGATGGATGAGGTGTTTGCGCACGCGCGGCGTTTTCGCCATTCGGGGGGGTTTTTCTCCACGACTCGTCCCGGAAGAAAATGACACTCCGGGTTCTTTCTCCCTGTCGCGACGTGGGGAGAGAGACGGCATTCATTGGTTACTGCCTTTTTGAGTCTCTTCTTATTCCTCGTACATATTCTTTTCTCGTAATGTGTTTCGCTTCTCTTTTTTTTTTCTGTGCTGGCTGGGGAAAGACTGATGTATGGCAGGGGTGGGGAAAGGACCATTTTTCTTGCGACGACGCGGTGGGGAAATCAGGGCTGCTCTGCTTTCGCTCGCTCGGTCGCAGCGGCTGTTTGGCCGCCGTGTTGTGTAAGGGATTTTCATCCTGTCCTTTGCCTTTAGGGCGAGACCTGAGTTCCGTATCTCCCAGGTTTTTTTTTTTTTTTTCCTAGACTTCTTCCCCCGAGGCTACTAAATGGGAATGAAAGGCGGTCGTCAAGGTGTCGGTTTGGACGCCCAATGGTCAACGCGGAAAATTGAGCTCGGGTTTTTTTGTCCTAAACAGATTAAAATTAGAATCTTGAACGAGGGTTAACAGAACTTGACACCGATTTTCTTTTGTAGAACAGAGCTTTGGAAAACGTACCACCAGTTGTACGCGAGGTATTTTTTTCTGGCAGTCTGCGGAATTGTCTTCGTTGAACTTCTATGTTGGGTGTTGATCATTGAAAAATGCTTTCAATGTCAGTATAATTTGAAATCGTCCAAGAAATAGATTTGATGCATTATTCATTTAAAATAAAGTACTGTACTGCAGATGACATCATGGTAAAATTAGTTTAAAGCTCCCTGTTTGTGATAATTGCCCATGAGGTACACCATGATAGAGATACTGTATGCATCAAGTTCCCTCTTGATTGCTAAAGTAAAAAAGACGAGAAGTAAATATGTTGGAAGTCTCATAAAATTAGCAGAAATGCCTCATGGAAAAAGTGAGCGCAAGGAATCATCAACGATTCTAATGCTAATTCGAAAGATTTATTTTTGCTCATCTCTTGTTATGACTTTTTGGGGTTAGAGGGTGTCGTGGAAGACAGTAAATCTTATTGGACAAGCCATACATGTCTTCAATACACATAAAATTTATTTTCTGAAATTCGGAGCCACCGCGAATTTTTTGAGCGATATTACAGCTATTTTTTTTCAATTTTTCTTCTGTGACTTGCGATATTTTGTCGATTTCCTTACGCATGAATTCCAAGAGGAATGCGGAGCGAACTATCGAGTCATAATGCTTTTGTTCTGGATGTAAATTCTTAGCAATTTGATTGGTTATCCATCGCGATGTCAGAGTTGAATCCGGAAGGTAAAAAATGCAATTGCACCTAGACAAAACAATGAATGTTATGAGCGTAATCAAATGGGGCTGTGGGAAAGAAAGAAAGAAAATAAAAAGGTTTCGTGGGTTGTTCGAGCCGGACAACGAGCCAGAGATTGCAGGAATCTCTCAAGAAATTGCAGGGTACGTCAACTCTGTGTAGTAGTACACAGGGAAAAAAAAGGAAATAACTCCTTTATTTATTTTTTCCTTCTCGTTCTGAGTAACAAGCACTGCGGCGTGTTCCTGTAGGGGTCATTCTTCGCAAGAACCTTCTCTCAGACGAAAAACAACTTTTCCTGCAGCCACTCCTCTTCATTTCAGCCATAAGGAACGCGCAAGACTCAAAACATAATAATTGCCGGTATTTCGTTTCCACATACGAGATGAGTTCGTAGTGGAAATTTCCTTCTCTCAGTCACACGTGACCCGAAAGATCAGCAAATTGAAGAAACGAATATCTGAAGCGAAGAAAAAGTGCCTTCTCATGCCTCGAAATCGATGGGATGAAAATTCGACCCCGCTTTTTCAGCTATTGAATGATGATCGTGTGATGTGTAATTGGGTGGGAAATTCTTCGCCGTCGTTCGCCTTTGTCGTACGGTTTTAGTCGGAATTTCTTTGAAAAAAATAAAGAACGATCGAGTTGCAATTTCTCCGCTCTTGGGGTTCATAACCTTGGAAAATGTCTCGAGAGAAGATCGAAGAAGGGAAAAGCAGCTTCGCCAGGAACAGGGCGTGTTAGGTATTTTTCTCGAAAAGGGAGAAAGGTGTTCATCTGCTGAGGCATTGTCGCCGATTGCGCGTGTTCCGCGTTCCAGGTTAGAACCCGAATCATAAGTATTTTCGTCGGAAGACCCTTTTTTGGCGAAAGCTTTCGAGAAAAATTTTTGAAAGAAAACTGGAAGAATATCAACAAAAAAAAAAGGTGGGGAGAAGGAGAGTGGGGGGGACAAGAAAAAAGGTCTGGCCAGGGTGCATTGAGTCTCCTTGACCCCGCGCAACCCAAGCAGGGAGCAATTTTTGACAAAAGACCACCCTTCGCCAGCAGGGCCTCTTTTTCTTGAGGCTTTTTTTTCTCGAGTTCCTTCCTCCTGCTGGGTCGCCTGGGTTTGCCCCCTTGTGCCATTTCTGACATAGTTGCGACGCCTTTTTTTTTTCCCCATGGCTCTCTTTCTCGCCTCTTGCTGAAGATCTAGGATTGCATCAAAGTGTTTGCCTCGAAGGTCCACCACATACTTTTTTTCGTGGGAATACAATCTTCCGTAAGGTTTCTTCGCAAGAAACTTGGATTCGACTGTATATAATCTTTTGAGATATTTTTTCACGACGGTAATGTACTGTATTTGGATTTATCTTCATTAATATTATTTTACAGGAAATTTTTCTGTTTTTTTATTCAATTCTAGAACATCAATTGATGAATTCATGTGCGCGTTTATTTTTCCAAGTGGATTTTATAAGCTTTATTCTGAGTATCGAATGAGTAATTCTTGTGTCAAATTTGAGAAAGTCGAACTTACCTCTGTAGTTTATGGAATTTTCCGCGGAGAAAAGCATGTTAAAGAGTTCCGCAAATAACTAAATTGAAGTTCTGAAGGTAAAAAAAAGTTTTGCTCAGGTTTTTCATCCAGGTTTTACAGTAGATCCAAAAGGCGCCAAACTACTTAGTACATCGTATCTTGAAAATGATACTTGAAAAAGTTACATGCCATGACAATTTAGGAAAATCCTCTTTTCAGGAGAGTTTTTTGTTGTTGCTAATATCCTGGTGTTTTATTTTTCAACCTTCAAGAAGATTGGTCTTTTTTCCAATCAAAGATTTTGTTCGGATGAGTGCATTCGTGATAGGTATGGTCAGGTCAAGGTAGTTTTCTCTCGTAGCCTTAGGATATGTATGCTAGGTGGAATAGACCTGCGAAAGGAAACGACTTCCCTGAGCACAGGACTACGCAGGGTTTCCCTCGGGTTCGCATGAATATTCAAGCAAGACTTCTGGATTGCCCATGACACGCAGCAGCATAAGCCTAAGGGGGCGAGGAAACCGTGAATTGAACTCGGGGACGCCGAGGCCGCCGCCGCCGCCTCGCTCACGTCGAGATGGATTTTTTCTCTCTTTCCAAGCGCCGCTGCGTTTCACGTTTCCTCTAGGCTTATTTTTCTTTTGCCCAATTTTTTCTTGCTCTCTCTCTTCTCTATCCTCCCTGTGATCCGAATCCCGGGGTTGTATTGCGCACGAGAATGGAATGCGAGTCGAGAGAAAAAATTCCTGGGGTTCCTTCCCTCCATCTCCTTTTCTCTCTCTGTCTCTATTTTGCTATCGTGTGTGTGCGAGTCCTTTTCGTGTTCTCTCACGCACATGCGTCTCGCGTATGCATCTTCCACATTCGTGTCGGGACGGTGATGGCCGAAACGAGGGATATGGTTCTCATGCGTGATTTCCATTCCCTCCGTCGGGGCAAACTGAATGATTTTCGACTCGAATTGGTCCACTCATTTCCAGGATTGGTCTCGAATGGAAAAATTGCTGATTTTATCTAAATCGAATTTCAAGCTACTTTTATTTATAATTATTTTTTTAAAAACGTCTCCCCGGTCCGATCACACGATAATGAACGAAAAATTTGGGTTTTGGGTGGAAAATTCGATGAAAACCCTAGCTTTGGATCGCCTTCGGTAATGCATTGGAATATTTTTCGAGCAGTTATATAATTACTGTAATAGCTTGCAAACAAAAACTTGGATGCCTCAATTTAATGATGAATTTACTGAAAACAGGGACAATGATCATCGAGCCAATTTTAGTCGAAAAGTTTCGAAATACATTACCAGTGTATAGTTTCAAGATAGAAGTCGCGAGCATTCGATTGGAATTTAATCTCGCAGTTTTAGTCATCGACATCAATTCCAGAGATGACATGATGAATTGATCCTTCGGCTTTTCCCCCCGATTTTTCCCATGTTCGAAACCGTTTCCCGTGTGGTTTTACGCTTTCATGGATTATTACCCGGGTTTCCGTCGATTATTACAGCTGGCCACTGCACCGGTTTTGTGTCAAGATGAAGCCCTTCGACCGAACTGGGGAATTCCTTCGACCTTTTGAGCTCAGCTTGCGTTATTGCTTTCAATTAAGACGGTCTTCTGAGTTCCTTCATACGGCTTAATTTTTTCCGGGATGCGGAGAATGCGTTTATCTTCTGTTTTCATCTTTTTTCAATCTTGGCGAGTTTATTACGGAACTATGCACCGTCATGTTCCATATGGGCCGAATCTCGGGCATGGAAGGCCTTTTTTGGGGGAGAAAATCGATTTGTTCTGGCGATTAATGGAAAAATATGCAGGTGCACTCCGAATATTTCCTTTGCGGCGAATTATTATTATTTTCATCCCGGCAGACTTTCTATTCAAGTTTAGGTCCACTACAACGATGTTCTATGTATGAAGAATTATATTTTTCATATCCCGAAGAGTTAACTGTACATCCAATTTGCTAAGATTTTATTGCGCAGCTTCTGTTCGATTTATTCTGGGGTCGATTGAGCACGGAGTTTTTAGCATGCAAAAAAAGGAAATTATTGAGGTTTTGAATTCTGCTGGTTCTTGTTACGCAATGCGTTGTGTGATTCGCTTCCTTTCTTTGAAAATGAAAAAAAAATCCACGAATGAAGTCGAAAAAGCCCTGATTTAGAACATTTGTTCCTCTGACTGGTAACACTGTATGCGGAGAATGTGTTGGGTTACGGTTTTGCGTTGGCGTGGAAGATTCATAGGAGCATGCGGATTTGCAGTGGGGCGTCGTGGGGGTTCAAAGAACCTGATTTCCATATTCTTTTATTCTCTTATCCAAGAAGCGTAACGGCGGTGAAGTCGAGAGGAAGGTAATGAGAACTGAATTGCGGGCACTTTTTTTCCTCTCCCTCACTCGCTGACTTCCTAGTACAGTATCCCAGCAGCTGACTATTGGGGGGCATTTCTATTGCTAGCAATTTTCTTTTCGGACAGATTGCGAACCATGCTGTGTTTGTGTAAGAGCCGGGTTCTTCGCTGGAGTTCAGCTTTCATCAGTACCATTCTATGACTTCCAGCTGTCCATGTCTGGGACGAGGTCCATAAAGACGCGTCGGCTATGTCGCCGAAAATGAGCAATTTCCCAGAAGAAAAATAAACTAATCGTTCGGAACTCGGATATTTTTCTCGAGTTTCATCTCTGGTCCATGATCATCAAGTAATCCGTGGAATAAAGAAGTAAAAATAAAAATCGAAGGACGTCGACTCCGAGAAATTGCCAGACTTTCTCGGGTTTTTTGTTAACGTGATCAGCGGTTCAAAGTTCACGATATTTCTTGGATATTCAGGAATTAAATTTTCGCTGATAATTCAGCGTGACTCATCTCGAAAGATCAGTCGTTGGATTGGTGTTCCCAGGAATTTCTCTGAAGTTCATTTATTTACTTTTTTGATCCCAACTCGCGGTTCAGCCATACTCTCATGTAATGGAAAGGATTTTGTTCTACGTGCGTGAAGAAAACTTGTTCGGGGTTTTCGGGAAGAATTCTATACGATCACATTTGTAGTCCTCCCAATGGTTGTTTCAGTCAAGTGAATTTTTCACGCTCATCAAATCCCCCCCCCCCCCCCCCGAACCATTCATTATATGTCCGATACTCCTCAGCGAAAATCTGGGGAGTTTCCTCCATGAACTGGTTCGATAAGACGATGACGATTAGGTTTCAAGTCACTCGTTGTCCGTAGGCATAGGGTACATGCAGTGGTGCATACACCTGCCCATAAGATGAGGGAAATTATTTCCGGTGATTTCTGAGGGTGCATCCGTTCTCGCGCAGAGATTTCAGTATTTCTTTCTTCTTCGTTCCCATGGAAAAGAAGGCGTGTGAACGAGACTCGGCTTGGGAAATCGGCCTGCGGTCGTTGGTTTGACCTTTCCCTGGGCAATTTTTGTCTTGTTATACGACGGCGCGTGTTGTTTTATTCTATGTTATTCATTTTTTTTTTATCTGTTCGTGGGTGGATATTCCGGCGCAGCATTGTACGTAAATTATGTGTATAATGTCTAGTCGAACGAGGTGGGTTTTTTTTTGCGAGGGTTCGTGAGTTGGAAGGGTTATTTTTTGTGTGTCTTGTATAACGTCTGTCTGACAGCACGAACCACGTTTATTCGTGGAATACTGTATGCTGAAGTATGAATTATGGATTCAAAGTTTCGTTGCCCTGAGCTTCCAGGAAGTTTGGAAAACCTTGTAAACGTCAATGACCACGTTCCACTTCCGAAGTACGATTTCATGTGAACTCTTTAGCCTTCTATTTTACTGAGTTACTCGGTGGACAACAAAAAAAGTTTCTTTTACTGTGCAGAGAATGTCCTTGTGAAATAGCTGCTTGGTGACTTTCTATGGAGGAAGTCATTGCCCACGTGTTCAAAATGAAATCGCAGACTTTCCTATGATTGACCCGAGAAATGTGCGCACCTGACGTTTTCGCCCCGTTTTTCTGTTTAAAATATGTTATTTAGTCGCAACTAAGAAATAAAAGCAACGAATGTGGATAATATCCCTGGGGATGACGGCATTTTCACGGCAGACAATTGCCCAACTTCGTGCAGTTGAATTCAGAAAGTAACATCAGTCCGTAATTTGTGTTCGTATTTTCTCTAGCTTTTTGCGTAAGGACGATGGGCAGGCCAAAAGTTTATGTGATTTACTCTTGCTCGGTTTTCAGACGAAACGTAAAGCTTACTCCGGAAGTGAGTCATGATTACTCCCCTGAAAGTTGAGGAAAAGTACCCCTCCTCCTTTTGAGAGCAAGAATTGAAGGACAATCAAACTCGTTCAACTCAATCTTCTCGCTTGAATTATTTTTTACTGATCCGCCTCAACAAATATGTATACAGGTGGATTGTCTCTACGACGAAATTCGAAGGATCACAAACAAATTTTTGTATTGAGAACCCTGTATGACATGGGGAAAGAACCCTGTACAGAGAAAATCGTTGCGGAGAGAGAGTTAACCTGGACTGTAATTGTTCGCTTTATTTTCATCCGAATTATTTTATGCTGTTCTTTACCCCTAAGCTAAGTGCAGTATTTCTTCTGATAAAAGACGACCGGAACTTTAGGAAAATACCAGAGGTGCAATTCATTTTTCACGTCCATGCCGCGTCCCTGCGTCGCATTTTCGTGTCATGTGTGCGGTTATTTCCGAGTAGCGCCGCGGGGCCAGGCCAGGAATGGTCGGAAATTGGAGACCTGCGGTGCGTCAATTAAACCACGAAAGTTTTTAATGTCTGATGAGGCGTATTCTGCGCCCGGGGGAGAGGGAAGTGAGTAGTGAATCGGTGCCGTCCACTTTCGCAATGAAAGGAGGCCCTCGGGTTCATGACCTACGCGAGGATGATGAGCAGGTTCTGGCCAAGACGCCGGGGGAAGAAAATGGTAATTTTTCAGGCCTAGGGGGGTGCTGGCGACCGAGAAGACGACTCGGAAAGGAAAAACCTTGCCAACCTCTCATTACCTCGAATCGTTCTCAGGGGAGCAATGCTGTTGTAAAATTGTCGTCATTCGGGAGGACTTCAAAAGAATTGAAAAAACAATTCTACCGAGGGAGTAATCGGCCCGGGTCTGGGACATGCGATGGGATACGGAAAAACCCCACATGAACGGAAGTCCCGCTGATCCGCCATTGCGGCACATATTCTGAAGAGAAAAAAATATGTTCCCTTGAGTTTTTCTTTTCTTTTATTCGATTGATTCTAAATACTTCGCAAACGCATGAGCACGTCTTTTACTGTGCTGGTACAGTACTATTTCACAGCATTTTCTAAAATAATCAATGGTTTGATAGTAACTTTTGTCCGGGTTTCTGCCCCAGCTTAATCGAGGATTCTTCGAATATTTTTATGAAAACTTGAATGGTTTGTTGCGAAACTGGAAGAAACTTTAGTCAGGGTATTCCCCCTGAAAAAATTGGAAAATTTCAATTTTTACCGCAATTCAAAGTTCATGCATTGAATTTGCTTTTGTCGTTCATTCTCAGATTTTTCACCTGCTAGATTGTACTAGAGAACCGTAAGATACTACCTAATTTGAACGAAAGTATTGCTTTCCTTGCAGATTTTCTTGTCAATTTTAATGAATTTTCTGGATAAATTTCACTGAATTCCCCCTTGATTACTTGGATCCTCATGAGTGTTGAGAAAAAATATATAATTATAGCCGTTTTTTTAAAGAAATTTTCTGAATTTTCCATCTTGTCTTTCTTGTGTAGGAAAATTTTCAAAGGATTTACACCCTTGAAAAATATTGCTGTCGCGGAATGGATGAGAAACTTGGCATACCGTGAATGTGAAGACGTGGATTATTTCCGTGGAGAAAAATATTCCTTTTCCAAGACGCGAATCCGATCCGTGAAAAAAGATTACGGAAATCCTCCTACCAAAATTCTTTTTCTCCCCTTCCTGGGCCAGGATTATTTCCTATTAATCGTTCCTAGAAGGGGAAAAAATAAGTTTCATTTGATGCGAAAGTGAGGGAATTTGGCAACGCTGAGAGGGCAAAAGGTCTTCGACGCGTTTTCCCCCTCTGCGCATGAACAGCAAAGCCTCAGGGGATTTTTATTTTTTCCCTTCGCTGATGCCGAAGGCCCCCTTATTCTCTCACCCTGTACCCTGGGTTCGGCTTGGTTCCGTGTTCACGGGGTGCGGCGCTTTCGTGGGAGTCTCCCAGGTGAGGATGGCTCAAAGGAAGCGCCCCCTGAGTCCTGCTGACTGGTTATGCAGTGTGTATACGGGCTGGGGGTTTGCAAACCTTTTTTGTTTGGTCGTTGCTTGTCAGAAAGAAGCAGGACTAAGGTGAGTCGTTGGAAAATATTAGCTCCTTAGTGGTTCACGCGATAACTGCGAAGTATGTTTTAAAAACATTTGACAGGGAACTAACTACTGTATCGTTAATTCAACCATCTGGGTACGCAAATATTTCAGGGTTTAATTTAGTAAAGCTTGTATTTTTTTTTCATTTCCAGCGCGGATTTGTAAAGATTTTTGCTCACGAATTAACGTTTGAAGGGCAAAAAATAAATGTCTTGGAAAATTGAAAAGATTGGAACAGTCTTCCTTTGGAGCATGGTTTCACACGTTGACGAAATGCTCGAAATCGTCGAAATGAAATTCCTTTCGAACTTCTTCTTGTTTGACTAATTTTTTTTACAACTTGAACTGTTCAAGTTTTTTTTATGTTGGAAGAAGACTTGCCTAGAATTATGAGTCTACTTGATGCCCAAAATTTTCTGAATATTTTTTTGAAGGATCTTTTTACGTTTGCCGATGGTTGGGCACCCTATGAGTGCGTGGGGCATAAGGGATTATTGAACGGAGAGATGAAAGAAACGCCATTGAGCGGGATTCGAACGATTTAAGCGAAATCCTTTTGATGATATTCCGACAAACTATTATGAAAAATTATTGAAAATATGTTTTCAAACTTGCGGACGTTCTTGTGTATTGTTGAGATGCAAGTTAGGCATGGTAATCGAAGCAGGAACATGGCTTGCATTTTTTTCATTTGGATAATGCTGTATTGTACTGCTGATTTATAATGATACAGAAAGGAAAGGTTAAATTTCCTTTTTTTCGAATGTGACAAAACGTTGGTTTTGTTTGGCTAAATAATATTTAATCACGCTCGTGAGATTTTTAATACAGTATCCACAAATGTCCAAATGTTTTTGGCAATTGTTCGTAATTTACGCGTTTGTTTGATGTTCATTTGTTCGTTAGCTACAGTTTCAAGAAGGCAATCGTGGATGAGTTAGGATAGGTGTGGTATACTGTACATTATTAGGTCATTTTCTGGCGAATCTTTCGTAGGATTTGTAAGTTCTGTGTGTTACACTTGATGCTATAAAGTATGGCCCTTTTTGGAAGTGTACAACCGAACAAAAAATCCTACCAAAACGTCGATACATTTCATTTTGAAATTTTAGTTTTGTATACAATTCTGTACTCTTCATAGTCATTATCTTCGAAGTTATGTCTTCGGATCATCAAATGAATTCTCGAAATTATCGATGGGGTAGGTTAACAACAAAATCATCGCGAGGAAAATAACTACTGTAGCACGATGTGCAGTGAGGTCCCAATTCAAAAAGTCGTAGAGTTTTCAATTTTATTTGCGAATGTCATGTCAGTGTGAGCGTTTATCCGGTCGCCATTATATCGTGGGTCGCCATTATGAACAGCTTAGCAGACAGGTCGGAGCTGGTCGGCTGACATGTAATCGGCCGCTGTCCTGCTGTCCCAGCGATGTATTCCCCGAGGGCAGAGTTTCCTGTCTTTCCCGGTGCATTACCATATAATATATCCGGCCGTGAAAATTGTCCAGTGAGAATGCAGTTCAGTTGAATTGCGTCTGCCTTCCAGCGGGCGACGCGGTTGGTTGAAGATGCATTTCTTTGAATTCCCCCTTTTTCCACGTTTCGAAACTGTCCTCATTATTTTACTTTTATAGAAGGACATGAATTATTTCATCACTTACTCCGATGTAAAATACTGTGCAGTATTGAAGAACGTGCGCTGGACCGGTTTTGATTTTCAGCCTATCTTTGAATTTAATCCGAGTGCGATCAGTTTTAGACCGCGGGTACACAACTGCGCAAGAGAAGGCGGACGGCGACGACTGGAATTTCGCGAACCTGATCAAATCATTCAATACAGTACTTTAATGACTGATTGATTTGCTTGTGAAATATGGGGAAACGTTTCCACGTCATTTTTTTGGAACAAAAATCGAGCCGTTTTCGTGATACTGTGTCTATCCTCGGGAATTATTTGTCATGCCGGACTGAGAACAGCGCTGCACCAGCATGAGGATGAAGGAAGAGAGTAGAGCATGAGACGAGTTTTGGCGCCAAAAAAATGCTCGAGCTTTCGCTGCTTGTTGCTCCTCACGTGTCTGTCACCTTCGACTTGGCTTAGCAGGGATAGAAAAATCCCGGATTTTTCTTCTTTCAACTTTTTCGTGCCTCGGATTTCGGGGAGTTTTTGTTCTTATTAGCATTTTCTCTGGGCAGGCGATGTTATAATGTCTGGAGGTGCAGGAACTGTCTCCATAGCTTGGAGGTTTCTCGAGAGAAGAAACGCTGCAAAAATCTGAAAAAGGCTGACGAAAGCTGCTGGCTTCGTATTTTGTTGTTGAATTCTCCTGATGTTTATACTGTACAAGCCCTTGGAATACAGTCGAAAGCAATTTTTGTATATTTTTCGTCAAGTTTGTTTTCATCTTTCATTCAATTCCTCCGATTCTGTGCTGAAGTCGAGTATGAGCTATGGCGAACTCTTTCCAAAAGAATTACAATATTGTACTTGTAATGAGCGAATAATATTCCAGAACAGTTCTTTTAATTTCTATTGAAGGAATTATGCAACACGTGAAAAATGGAGATTTATTTTTCAGGAAACGTATCAAATTGGCTCCCGAGTTTGTTACAGCGTTTATCTAAATATTTCTGGTCAATATTTTCAATTCCGAATTGTGGTGAACTCGAATTATGAACATCACTTGTGTTATGCGATTGAATTTTCAGAAATGTCTCCAATTACCATTGAATCGTTGATAGTAATTTTCTTATAAACCAGGCTTGACTTTTCGAGGAACATTTCAGGAAGGCTTGTCGGTGTCTTTGAAAACAATTTCGAAGAAATGTGATCCACCTTGTTCAGAACACGGCACATGCTGTTGAAATGATATGTCGATAAAGGATAGGAAGGGGTTTCATTTTTGGGAGTATATACAGTATATATAAATATTTTTTATGGCATGTCTTGTCCCATTGCCTGGGCGTGTCTTTGCCGAATTGATGGTTTGACGGGAAGATCCGAGCGGCCGCTAATGACCCCGAAGCGTCTGTTGCGCCCTTGATTCGTTCGGCAGAGGTGATTCAACCCTGGGCGAATCCCGGTGATTAACGCGTGCATTAGGCTTGATGCGCTTTTCATCCCGGACCGAGGAGGAAAAACATATGCATCCTCGGGCCGATCGCCATAAATCATGACACCCGGGGGGGTTGTTGTTATTATTACGGGGTCTGCATTCCCATCCCATCGTAATCACCCCTGTGTATGTGTGTGTGTGTTTGTGTGCTTGCCATGCTGAGGGCCGAAGCCTGGAATGACGGCAATCCCGGCGTTTGTTTGAACGCCGCGGCGTTTTTGGTTGGAGCGCAACTGACTCACCATTCCGGCGGGTTTGTGGAGCGGAAGGATTGTGACGCCGATTGGAATCAAGTGGCCTGCCTCCCTTGAAGGATATTTTACTTGTTGGAGAACGTTCGATTTGAATCTCGAAAAGATGGGGGTCGATTCATTAATGTGTGTGTGTGTGTCTGTGTGTCGTTTTGGGAGGTTTTGTCTTCATCAGCCAAGTTTTTAAAATTCACAGTCTTAAGTTCCGGTGACGAGAAGGGAAATCATTCGCATTATGAAAGGAATTTTCGAAACTTTTTTTTTGGCGCGGAGTGAGACTCTCTGGGCACTCAAGCTTTCAAGTCGAAGTCCTCCAAACCACAGTTGGATGTTCAAATTCAAATTTTCAATTTGAATTCCTCGAAACCATAATTTTCTTTCCATGAATGCATTTCTGAACTGAATTCCGGATTTTCTTGACCGAAATTCGAAATTTTAAAGCAGCAATCACTGGTACAGAAGTTGCGAACATTTTTCAATATTGGAATTTTATTTTGGATTAGACTGTCAGCATATTTAATAACATTTTGTAATTTCTCCAGGTAAATATACTCAAGTTCCCTGACCTTGATTCGGTGCAGTTCGAATTTGACGTCTTATCGTTTTTTTAGTTTGTTGAGAAAAAATCGGTGCACTGGCCAGGAAATGATCATGGTTCGAATTGTGAAATCCTATCCATTTTCATGCACTTCGTCAAACTGGTAACAATGGAACAAAATTCGAAAATCATCCCTTGTTCACCATTTAAATAAATCAGCGGAAGTTGGAAAGATCAAAACAGTCCACCAGATTCAGAACTTTCAAAATCTCCGAGTGACAGTACTGCACTGTTAATTGGTATATTTAAAAGCAGTCTATTTCTAGCGCACTTTCATTCAAGTTGTATCTGTATTTGATATTTTAGTTCTGTACAGTATTTAGGACCTGACCGACTCCCCCAAAAAAAAAGTGACCGCCAGCAGAGTCGATTGGAACGAGAAAAGAAAAAGGAGCGACTGTCCCAAGAAGGGCAAGGTTTACTTATCGAAAAACCGGCTTGTCGCCGATCGATATAAGTTCGTGGAGTGGGTTTCCTACTCTCGTTTTTTCCCTGAAAGAGACCGGGGGACAAATTGAAGTCGTAAACTTGGAAATGATCTCCCCGCTAAGTCGCCCGGTGACTTGTTATGCCCCGATGGTTTCGGGAATCCGGATCGGGGTAGGAAAAAAGCTTTGCTTGCTCTTGGGGCCTCACCGGGGTATAATTTATTACGTTGGGTTCCCAGCTGAGCACAGGGAAACCGCTCTGCTGCGATTATGGTTCGCTCCCGGGCTTCCACGGGTTACGAACTGGGTTTCAGCTTGACGACAGCGATTGTTGTAAAACTTATTTTTCACTGAGATACTTCATTTCATTGCATCGAACGATTCCATGATTTGGTCCTCAGTGAGTCAGAACAACTTGGCGTTACATGTCTTAATTTTCTTGCGTTCGGTATTCGAGATGCTGTATTGTAATTTGCATCTCATCAGAAGAGCAAGACTCAACTCGTCGAGAAAGAGCAAGCGAAGAAGTGAATAAGCGTCAAGAAGCTATGAAAATATCTGAATTCGTTCAGAAATGTAAATCATGTGTTCCAGTTAAGCTGGAAAACAGAAAATCTCATGAAGGGAAGTACAGTATCGAAGAACGTGTGCTTAAATAAACAAACATCACTAACAGTAATCTGAACTTCGTAAAAAATCGTATATTTAAAATCGGTGATGCATCAAAAAGGTAATCAAGTGTAAACGTATGCATTTTTATAACTCTTTACAAACCTTTGTAATTATTCTCTTGAAATTGAGTAACGTCTATACATTTTCAATTGCTGCCGCCGCTTTTGTGGAACTGTATCCTCATCATTCGTTTCCTTTTTTGACGGACGAGTAAAGGTTTTTTCTAAAAATTAATTCTGATCAGTTTTTTTCTTGTGGGTTCTGTCAATCTTGTATGATTTTCAAGATTTTCGAATGCTGGTCGAGTTTTTTTTGGTACAGTATATGTACTGTACTGTATCTTGTATCTTCCTTTTTCATTATTGTTCACGGCTGCTGAGATATCCGCTTCTTGCGTGACCAGAAAAAGTATTGAACACATCTTCCTCTGGTCGGTTCGAACGAAAGGATGGAAGGT
>CAJPEX010002024.1:0-45257 GCA_905338405.1 Notodromas monacha
TTTTTCGCAGTATGCTGAATTTGGGAATATAATGTGTACTTTTTAGCCTTTCAACACCCGCGTTAATCTAGTAAAAGCAAGGAATTCTTGAATGCAGTTTATCAAGAAAATAGGTGCTGTCAAACTTTTTTTTAGCATCATGAAAGAAATAACTCTTCAAATTCCTAATTATAGAAATAAAATCCCTCAGAAAATGGGAAATTAGGATTCCTAACACATTCATTTTTTAGGTAATTTCTCATGAACATTTATTATTCGAATATTTTTAATCATTTCCTCCAGAATATATTCGACTCGAAAGTTCCGTGGAATAAGAAAAAAAATTATTTCAGAATAATTTCGAAATCAAACAAAATTTTGGGAATTTTAATGAAATTATTCTCCAGATGAACAATTTATTATCAAGTACTGCTGTAAAATGCTGTTGGTCGAGAGAATTTAGTTTAAGGTATGGTTTTGCCAGTTTTTTATTCTCTTAATTTCCCCGGAATAAGAGCAAAATTGATCATTTCAAAATAATTTCGTGATCAGACAATTTTTTGGGACTTTTAATGAAATTATTCTTCTCTGACGATTAATTTATTTTCAAGTACTGTACTGTAAAATGCTGTTGGTCGAGAGAATTTAGTTTAAGGTATAGTTTTGCTAGTTTTTTATTCTCTTAATTTCCCCGGAATAAAAGCAAAATTTATTATTTCAAAACAATTTTGTGATCAGCCAATTTTTTGGGAATTGTAATGAAATTATTCTCCTCTGATGATTAATTTCTTTTTCAAGTACTGTAAAATGCTGTTGGTCGAGAGAATTTATTTTAAGGCATCGTTTTTCCAGATTTTTATTCTTTTTTTTAATTTTTTTAATCATGCAGCTTCTCCTGATCAAAGCGAAACGCTGTTCTCTCAATCCAAGCTCAAAGGGGGTCATTAAAGCTGCCAGAGAACTTCTTGATTGAAGCAATCAATGACGGGGTTTGAAGCCCCGAAGGCAAGCGATTAATCCTTTCCTCTTCAAAATGATGCGAATCGAAGGTGAAGCAAACTATGCCAATCATGGAAAATAATTGCAGGTTCTGCGAACTCCACCATGAATGAGATATTCTGGCTTCGGGGTCCAAAATGTGAATTTTCTCAAGGTCCAAAATGTGAATTTTCTCAAGGCCCAAAATGTGAATTTTCTCAAGGTCCAAAATGTGAATTTTCTCAAGGATCAATGCCGTGATTTTTTTTTTAATCAGCGCTCAATCGCTCTCATGATTGTGCATTTTCCGTTTCGAGGAAAAAGTCTCGGAAAATCGGGTCAACGAGATTTTCCTTTCCTTTCACAGCAGAAAATCAGATTTCGGGACAACCTTTTATGCAACTCTGTCTGGATGTAGTATATATATAGTGCATCGAAACAGAAGAAAAAGCACAAGAGAACTCTTACCTTGTTTTCGTCGAAAACTTTGAACACCAAAGTTGCAAATTTCGTCGGATCTCCCTTGGGGAAAAACTGCCGATAGATCTTCACGAAACCCTGCCAAGGAAACCGGGAACGGAAGAGAAAATGGCCGTGAATTCAAATAAAAAATTCAAATACAAAAAAAAAAAAAGCGGAGTGAAGTTAAAAGAAGAAAAGAAAAACGAGAAAAAGTCTTTTTTATATTACAATATATGAATGAAGGAATGAGCTTTGCACAAAACTGCGAGGATAAAAAGTCCTCGGAGACTTTCCCCAGCAAAGACCTCATCCTTTTCCAAAGAAGTAAAGACCGTTGAGTGACTTCAGCTGATCGATTTTGTTAAATCCGCTTCCAAGTCCCTTAAAAACGCATTCATTCGTTTCTTTTTCCCCCACGGATGCATCTGTTCTTTTCTGTGTCCTAGATTCAGAAAATATTTCCCATGTGTGAATGGAAGGGACGTGAAATATCCATCGATTTGCATGCGAATCTTGCGTCGCCGATTTTATTCATGTCGCTACGAACAGCTCGAATTCTGTTCAAGTTTTGATTTGGAAACTATAAAGACCGAATCCACCATGAGTTTTAATTTGAAATCCAATTAATTATACAATTTATTTCGTGACGACAAAATGACAAATTAAGCGTCGCAAATTTTAAACGAATATCAACGAATGGTTCTTTCAATTTATGTTTCAAAGTCAACGTTCTTTATCAAGATCGCCTGATTTCCAGACACTGGCGAAATTTAAAGGACAGCAATTTAAGTAAAATATCCCCGCTAATCAATAAGTAAGTCCTACGCAGGAACAGGATTTCTGTGCAAATTTGTGCAAAAAGATACAATATGCACCCATCTTCCTCAAAAGGGCACATGGCACTTTTGTATATACTGTACAGTACTATACCATAATTTTCCAAAACTTTCAGCAACATACTTTTCCGTGATTAAATAATAATCCAAATTGGGGTCTGTGACCTGAACTAACTCAGAAGGCAAACTTCTGCCTCATGTTTTATTCTTCCAACCATGTATAGGGGTCACCAGGCGAAAGAGGAAAGTATGCTTTTTGTCCCTACAGCTGCTTAAAGAGGTTGCTTAGAAAGTTTCATTGATTTAGAGCAATGCAAAGTTTATTCTCTCTCTTTTATCCTTATTGTGAAAGTTACTCTCTCTCTTCATGCGTCATCTCATAGCATGCGACACGCTGAGCTTCTGTGTCATACGTATGTATATGTCAAATGTGTATAGCAGGGGATTCAAAAGTTTAAGTTTTTGCCCAGTCTTGCATAAACATAGAGGGAAACTTTTCCGTAATGCGCATGGATCGTCTCCACCTTCTTGTGCAAAAGGGCTTGTCTAACCAAGTTTTTCAAGTTTCTTTTTTTTTTTAGATTATAGGAAGAAACCGGATTTCTTGGATTGCTGCGGCCTCACGCATGTACACTTGAAAATTTCAGATGATCCGTTTCATCACGATCGAAAAGTTGGACAAGCTATTCGTGATTTATTCTGACTTGTGTAAAATGCATACATTTTGCAACTATTCTTTGCAATGGACGTGGTCATATATATCGATACGAGGTTTCGGGCTGAAAATAACTCTCCTGATTGTGACTGTTTTGCAAAAAATATCTTTCAATTGGATTACCGCTCATTTTTTCTGCATTCTTCCCTCTTTCGGATCGAAATAAAATTCTTGTCCTGATAAAAGGGGAAATGGTTTTTTTGTATGCAAAACAAAGCAGATCGAAATTTTAGTTCTGGTCATTGACTGAATTTTTTTCCGTATTTATCCCTGTTGATGGAATATTCGGAAAGGAATAAAGGGGTGAGTCTATTTTCCTTTGAAATCAGTGGATCTCACCGAGTGGAAGTAAACTATTCGAGGTCACCGAATATAGTCTCAAAATGTCCGAGGAATAATCTCGAAAACATTTTCTACGAAATAACATTCGTAACTCTTCACAAGGAATTTTATCAGCAAGGCACCCGACCAGATTCAAAATAATTCTGAGAATTTCGCTTCTCAAAAGTATTTTCAATCAAACGTTGAAGAAAAAGAGTTCTTTCCAATATTATCAAGGACGAAATAAAATAAATGCCTCATTGCTAATAAACCACGGCCACAAAAAGGGAATTATACAAAAAGCCAATAATCGAGGAATGCCAGAATATGTGATAATAATCTTCCTCCTCAAGAATTTTTCAAAGTTTCTTTGTGATTCGTAAAAAATAAATACATTTTAAAAATAGATTATAATGAAATCACGGCAAACTAAAGCACCCAGCACAAAACGATTTGTAACTCAATCCAGAATATACAAAATGTATCCACTTGAAAAAGTATGCTAGCAGCCAAAACGACATTCATTTTTTTAGGTAAACCCCCTTACGAGTATCTTCATACAGTTTACATTAAAAAGCGAGGTCAGCAAGTAAAAACTTGGGGTAACCCGAATCCATTGTGCAAAAAGTCTGCAATGCGAGGCAATTATTAACTAGAATTCTAGATTACAATAATTCGTGCGATGATCCCTTTGGAGAAAACAGAGTTTCATAAAATATTGATTCGAAAGTATAGAATGTTAATTACATGTACACGTAGAAGTATTCCTCAACGAGAAACATGTCAAGACTTTTTAAAATTTAGCAATTTAAAATCTGTTCAATCAAGATACCGTATATGTTCTCCAAAATCTTGTTAATCCATTCTTTTGCTATAATATTTTCAGGGAAAATGTTGTTGCATGGATATTTCTCTCGAAAAATCATTTGTCCGATTGTCTGAAAAGATTTTTGACTTGAAAAATAATAATATTATTTTAGAAAATTATATTTTATATTACTAAACGTGGTGCTTTCGTCCTCTCCAACTAGGATATTTCAACGACTGTGCAATAACAGACTCTGCAAAAGACTTTAAAAAGTTAATTAAACAAAAAACAAGAATTGTTTTACGGAAGTTCAAGTGTTATTAAAATGAAATTAAATTTTAAATCGCTCAGAACAGTCTTCCCATCTTTATTTCTAGCGAGGACCACAAGAAAGATATAATCTTTAATAGCCTTCTTAGCTGTCATAAAAGTGCAGTGACTTTCGAATACACCCCTCCTCTGAACGAACTGTCGAGTGTCGACAATTCTTTTCTCTCCAACTGCGTCCTATATGCACTCGACTCGACGGAATGTCATAAAAACGTCGCGCATCAACCCCCACCGGGGGATGTTTCATTTTCTTTTCCTTCTTTCTGTATAAAGAAATGAGAACGAGGCCCTCAAATTTTTTATACTTTTATTTCTTCCTCTCGCTTTATTATCCAGGAAGCAGAGCGGAGATCGTTCAAGGCGGAAAATTGACGACAGAACGGCACCCATCTGTTCAGAGCGGTTGAAATTTTCTCGCATAAATATAAACGGTTGATGAAAAAAAAAGCAACGACATAATTTTTTTTTTCAAAAGGGCACGCATGTGTCTCTTCAATTGAAGTTTTGATGTTCACTCAATTCTTTTGGAGGGGTTTAACATTTAATGAATACAGTGGCATTTGTGCACAAGTTATTTGAAGAACGAAGTACGGTACTTTATCTCTGCTGATTAGATGTCGCCACCTGCCTTTACTTTTAAAGGTGTTGATTTGACGGAATATCATCCCTGAAATTATTGTCCTGGTTACACGTGTCTTCTAACGACTGAAAGCAGGCACAAAATAAGTCAAATAATTTATGTCGTAGGTAGTTTAACCCTGAGGGGTGTCACTGATTTCCCCCCGAAAATGTTTGCAATTTACTTAGCCAAGATGATTAAATTAATTAAAATGAATGTAACCTTGAGAGGACGTGGCTTGGGAAAAGGACAGCGTCGTACATTAAATTTAATCTCAAAATTTTCGAAGATAAATCGAAGACGATATTCGAACAGGAATTCACGAATACTTTTTCTGGCCCACCCTTTATAAAGGCACACTTCAGGACAGAAAGCAATGTATGCCTTTATTGTCTTTGAAATGCGTTTCTCTCTGTGACCCCGAGGAATGTTTTCATTACCAGCACCCAGAGAAAAATAAATCGCAAGGAAATAAGAGTTTTCCCTAGCTTTTTGCTTCATTGATTTTCTTGAAACTGACTGTGTATAGTTGTGTACCGAAAAATCATTCCGGATCCCTCAATATCCGCCATTTTTATAGACAAAAAAATTATAAAAAAGACCTCACCTTCTCTGTGAGAAGACCATTCGGACAATCCTTCATGAACCCTCGATGCCTGCAAAAAAAATGAGAAAATTAATTTTAATATGAATAAATATTGTACACGTGTTACTTCTTTTGAATTCCCGAAAACAAAATATTTCTGCATTTTTACACCAACAATGTTGAACTAAGTTTTTTGTACTCGGACTAAATTCCAAGATTTTTAGCTCTCTATCAGTAATTCTGAAAGCGAAGCACTGGATCGAATTAAAAGGATAGATGAGATTTCGCTTGAATCAAATCTCGAATAAATGCAAAGTTCTTCAAGGACAAAATAATATAAATGTTTTTCAAGTAAATTAAGGATATTCCCATAGGAAGCAAATTACACAGAAAGCCAAAATAACCAAGGAATGTCAAGCTGAATCTTGTTTATAATCCATTCAAGATTTTGGGAAAGTTTCTTCTTTTTTTGAAAAATACTGCACTTACTTGATAAAGGCACCTTGAAATATCAAGAAGTTACAAAGGAAACACTCAGAAAACGTTGTTCAAAAATATTGTATATACTGTACATTCCATAAGACCTTGCATATCCATTTTCTTATCCAGCATTTTATAATCCATTCAACTTTCCCTGACAGTTTTTTGTGGTTTTTAGAATACTTAGTAAATTGTGACAGGTTTTCATGGTCAGTTGGTTTTTGTTGGAAGAGTGATTGTTTGATACACTTTAAAATATCATGAACTTTTTGCAAAAATAAATGGCAAAGGTATAATTTGTCATGCTAAATTAACCAATACAAGAATCCAAATTCTTTGAAAACTCATCCTTGTACATCTTTGTGAGAACCAGGAAACACTCTGGTTCTCATGCCTATTTCTTGAAACCTCCAAGCATTGCATCATTGCTAAAATTTCAGGGAAATCCAAACCTGTTATTTATCCTTGAAGGTTAATTTTCCTTTTTTCAAACTCACTCTTTTCTAAACATATTCCACTTCAAGCTCCGGTGTGTGATACTCAAGCAAATTTGGGAGATTTAAAAGTGTTTCTGTATTCCAAATTACAATGACTTTATAGGGTGAAATTTCACCCCAGTTGTAGCCCAACCAAATCACCTAGTTTCATTTATTTATCTTATTCTTAAACATTCCTAACTTGATCTACTGAGGGATAAACCCACAAAAAAGCAGAATAAAACAATCATACAGTAAAAACTTTCAGAAAACGTACTCTGCGGAATTCAGAATTTAAAAATCTTCTCACTGGATGTATAAAATTTTTCATTTCATATTCCCTGCTCATTTGCATCAATGAAAACTGAAAAAGGAATGGCCAATTCCGTGATCAGTGAATCCCTGAGTTTCTCGAGAACAACGGATTCTAGACACTGTATGTTAAAAAGATAAATGAAAAAAAATGAAAACTAAACCATCAGTATACAGTATATAAGAGAAATCCTTCCAATGCCTCTGTATAGCTGGGCCACAAACACAGGCCAGATAAGCCCCTTTTTTCCCCGGGTTGTATAATGGCCAAGTCAACGGGGAACCCGGGGTTCGCTGCATTAAACATCCATCGCTGCAAACATAACCCTGGGATGATGGGTTCTTTGGTGCTTTCTACTTTGAGCTGAACCACGGGATGGCAAGAAGATGGATTGCTGTGTCATTTCCTTTCCTTCATTTCCAATGGACGAAGCTTCAATTTGAATTTTTAAACAGGTTCTTTTATTTTGCGAGTCACTCTGTACCTGTTGGGTTATGTTGGATTTGAAAAAAAAATGGGTGGTTGAACCTCAATGAGTTGAACCTCAGTTTGTCAAATGCCTTCCTAAGTTTTTTTTTTTTCCAAATCCCCCCCTGAATTTTCTTGGAAGCAATAATGCATTAAAAACCTCAATCTAAGTCAAATACTTTTCCTCTCAAACCTACCTAACTCAAATTTACTAATACCTTTTTTCTTAAGACAGGGAAGAGAAAATCAATAAAAAATCCAAATTGATGTGGTTTGAAAGGAAAAGAAAGACTAATTGAGCAAATATGAACCTTTGCCTCAAAGTTCAGCATCTTGTCAAATCATTTAAAAATAATGTAAGGCCAAGAATGTTACCAATTACAATTTCAGGCAATTCTTTCATTTTTCCACAACACAGGTGCTTGTTTCCCTAACTTAAAACCTCCAAACCTCCCTCAGTCAAAACCTCCCTGATTTGATTTTTTCTGGTCTCTTGAAATTCAATTTAGAGAGGTTTGATTATATTGACTAATCTCTCCCAATATTTTTGAAAAAGCATGTTGCCAAGAGCCCAAAAATTAGAANAAAAAGACCTCACCTTCTCTGTGAGAAGACCATTCGGACAATCCTTCATGAACCCTCGATGCCTGCAAAAAAAATGAGAAAATTAATTTTAATATGAATAAATATTGTACACGTGTTACTTCTTTTGAATTCCCGAAAACAAAATATTTCTGCATTTTTACACCAACAATGTTGAACTAAGTTTTTTGTACTCGGACTAAGTTCCAAGATTTTTAGCTCTCTATCAGTAATTTTGGAAGCGAAGCACTGGATCGAATTAAAAGGAAATATGAGATTTCGCTTGGATCAAATCTCGAAGAAATGCAAAGTACTTCAAGGACAAAATAATATAAATGCTTTTGCAAGTAAATTAAGGATATTCCCATGGAAGAAAATTATACAGAAGGCCAATAACCGAGGAATGTCAAGCTGAATCTTGTTTATAATCCATTCAAGATTTTGTGAAAGTTTCTTCTTTGTTTAAAAAATACTGCACTTACTTGCTAAATAAACCTTGAAATATCAAGAAGTTATGACGAAAACACTCAGAAAACGTTGTTCAAAAATTGTATATACAGCATTGCATAAGACCTTTCATATCAATTTTCTTATCCAGCATCTTATAATTCATTCAAGTTTCCCTGAAAGTTTTTGTAGTTTTTAGAATAATCACTAAATACATATACACTTTTAAATATCATGAATTGTTGCAAAAATAAATGGCAAAGGTATAATTT
Organism: Notodromas monacha; assembly: GCA_905338405.1. Classification (NCBI taxonomy): domain Eukaryota; kingdom Metazoa; phylum Arthropoda; class Ostracoda; order Podocopida; family Cyprididae; genus Notodromas; species Notodromas monacha. Next base: position 8,673 of record CAJPEX010002024.1, read on the forward strand.
GTCAAACTAAATCAACAAGTACAAGATTCCAAATTCTCTGAAAACTCAACCTTGTACATCTTTGTGAAAACCAGGAAACACTCTGGTTCTCATGCCTATTTCTTGAAACCTCCAAGGTTTGCATCATTGCAAAAATTTCAGGGAAATCCAAACCTGTTATTTATCCTTGAAGGTTAATTTTCCTTTTTTCAAACTCACTCTTTTCTAAACATACTCCACTTCAAGCTCCCGTGTGTGATACTCAAGCAAATTTGGGAGATTTAAAGGTGTTTCTGTATTCCAAATTACAATGACTTTATAGGGTGAAATTTCACCCCAGTTGTAGCCCAACCAAATCACCTAGTTTGATTTATTTATCTTATTCTTGAACATTCCCAACATGATCTACTGAGGAATAAACCCACAAAAAACAGAATAAAACAATCATACAGTGAAACGAAAGTCTTTTGCATGAGACGCCTTAAGTCTTAAATTTTTAGAAGAGTGACCTACATATTTTAAAAAGTAAAGTATAAGGGACGAGTAAACGTAGTTACTTTTGACTTTTTCCTTACCGGTTAAGGCTGATCAGTGAATCCCTGAGTTTCTCGAGAACAACGGATTCTAGACACTGTATGTTAAAAAGATAAATGAAAAAAAATGAAAACTAAACCATCAGTATACAGTATATAAGAGAAATCCTTCCAATGCCTCTGTATAGCTGGGCCACAAACACAGGCCAGATAAGCCCCTTTTTTCCCCGGGTTGTATAATGGCCAAGTCAACGGGGAACCCGGGGTTCGCTGCATTAAACATCCATCGCTGCAAACATAACCCTGGGATGATGGGTTCTTTGGTGCTTTCTACTTTGAGCTGAACCACGGGATGGCAAGAAGATGGATTGCTGTGTCATTTCCTTTCCTTCATTTCCAATGGACGAAGCTTCAATTTGAATTTTTAAACAGGTTCTTTTATTTTGCGAGTCACTCTGTACCTGTTGGGTTATGTTGGATTTGAAAAAAAAATGGGTGGTTGAACCTCAATGAGTTGAACCTCAGTTTGTCAAATGCCTTCCTAAGTTTTTTTTTTTTCCAAATCCCCCCCTGAATTTTCTTGGAAGCAATAATGCATTAAAAACCTCAATCTAAGTCAAATACTTTTCCTCTCAAACCTACCTAACTCAAATTTACTAATACCTTTTTTCTTAAGACAGGGAAGAGAAAATCAATAAAAAATCCAAATTGATGTGGTTTGAAAGGAAAAGAAAGACTAATTGAGCAAATATGAACCTTTGCCTCAAAGTTCAGCATCTTGTCAAATCATTTAAAAATAATGTAAGGCCAAGAATGTTACCAATTACAATTTCAGGCAATTCTTTCATTTTTCCACAACACAGGTGCTTGTTTCCCTAACTTAAAACCTCCAAACCTCCCTCAGTCAAAACCTCCCTGATTTGATTTTTTCTGGTCTCTTGAAATTCAATTTAGAGAGGTTTGATTATATTGACTAATCTCTCCCAATATTTTTGAAAAAGCATGTTGCCAAGAGCCCAAAAATTAGAAGCATCCTGCTGTTCTGAACAAAAAGGGATAAATTGGAAAAAAGTCCAATTTTTGTCCCCACCAGCAGAAAATGTTTGCCAAAAAAATCTCAGTGGTTTGGCATTCCATTTTTTTTACAGGATTCACATTGAAGGCTTCTAAAAATCTTACATTCTAATTATATAATTTCTGCTGGCAATTCAAGCAAAATTTATTCCTCAGGAAAATTCAAATAATTTCAAAATATACTGCAGGAATTTCCACTTTCTTGTTAGAAAAAATGATTTACTGGCACCAGAATGGCATCTCTCAAAATTTGCATTAATCTTTCCATCCCTGAAAAATGTTTCTCATGAGCCTTTGAACCAAACCCGCGTTTGGTTCCCAGGCTCCACAAGGACAAAGCAAGAATATCTTTTATTTCAAAAGTGGTCAAGTTAAACCTCCAAGATTAATAATTGGAAGAAATCTGGTAATGGAAATTGCATCCCGACTTCAATTGCATTTTTGCATGCATTCTCATCAGTAGATCTCCAGCGAAAAAAGCTAAGCACAATTTTGACTGAGTGCAAACTGATTCAATTCTACCCAAAAATCCCAAATGTGTTTTATTCTAAATCTTCCTCTTAAAAACAGAAGAATTAAAAACATCCTTCATATTTAGTAAAAAAAACGTTCCTGCTGAGTAACATCATTAATTTATTTCTCTTTATAAAAAAGCTTCTCTTTACAACTCTGAGAACTTGTTGCCGATTATTTTTCCAGCGAAACTTTTACACATTTTATTTAAAAGCTGATCTTCTGTCTTAATTCTGAGTGATTCTTATACACTTATTTCTTGGATGAGCGCTGTTCTGAACGTGCTTGTTTGAGGCACCACGTTTTGTGTTTCACCCGAATTGTCCCTTTGCCCAATTTTTTCTTTCAGCTTTATTCCTGGAAAATCAAATCCCTGGAAATTGCATCTTGATCCCATTGCGCTTTGTAACAGAATCAAAGCGTCAGATTGGTGGGCTACTTGAAGCGAAAATGGAGACCGAAACTCAATTTTATTTTCCATCAAGATTCGGATAGAATCCGTCCTTCCCGGGACGTAAAACACTGAGTTGAAGCCCTAATTTTTCTTTAAAATTCAATTGGAATTCCATCCCGGAACGGGTAAAATCGCTAAGTTAATTGAGAGAGAACGGGGCTCACGTTTGACAAAACTTGGTAGATAAACCATCCAGCTAGGAATTATTTTTCCGTTGAAATCTCCATCAATCAGCACGTGAAACCGTTCATTCGATCGATTTTCAATCATGAAATTTCCACATACGAAAAATGTTTCTCTACCTGTAAAGTTTTAATTAAGTACGACTCCATTTTAGAAAAGTTACGATGTTAAGTAGTGCGTAGTCAAGTACCTTTACAGCGACGAAATAAACATGACATGAAGAACTAGTAAAAAATCTGCCCAACACCAGCTCTATGTATTTTTTTTTATTTAAACTGTGAAAAATAATAAGGTGGCCTCATGAAAAGGCGAGGATTATGTTCATGAATTGCTTTCATGTACTGTACAATAAAAACCGGCTTTGCAAGGATGAAGAAAACGCTCAGAAATGAATAGGACTAGTATATAAGGCCTTTATATTATCGTCTCGGACAATATATCCAATCATCTCGGGGTATGAGAATGAGATTTTTTGCAGATATATTTCCATTTCTGCTGAGGATTACGTACCGTACACATATACCTGAATGATTATAAAAAATGCTCACAATAACAAGCTGAATTTTCTCGGGGCTCAGCATTTTTAAAATCCAGCCTGTCGCATAAATGGAGAAAAATAATTTTAATTCATCCTTTAATAAGAGTCAATCATTCGAATTTAAAAAAAAGATGAAGGACACAATTAAATATATTTCGTCAGAAAAGATCATCAGTTGAATTTTCTACAATAGTCTTCCACATGTGATTTTTGTTGTCGAGGTGCTGAAATAAGTAAGAACTTGAATCCCTTCCAAGGTTCCAGCTTTTTAATTTGTTGGAAGGGAAACGCTTTCTACATCCCTTTGCACGGAATGCTTAGCTGCTACTTTTTTTTGTTTTCAAGATCTATATATAGAAGCTAACAAGTTCAAAGAAAAACGCATTCGTTGACAGAGTTCTCTGAACTTTTGCCTGTCACCTGGTACTTTATTTTCTTAATATACTGCGCTAATTTGAAATGGTGTAAAAATGATCCGTTGAGTTTTACCTATACTGTATAGCACTTCTATTACAGTAAATATTATAATATTCAGTGCTGGACTCTAAATTTTTTTTAGCTGCACACTCACATACCTTTAAAAAAATTTCAAGCAGTCCATTTTTTATGTGAGGTGTCCAGTGTGCTTGAAATAATTAAGCATTCTGAAAAGCTAATTTTTGTTCGTGTCGCTTGTTCAAAAATTCAATTAGTTATACTCTACTTCCGAAATAAATATCTTTGGAATTTTTTGTGGAGCTCTTGATATTATTCCTGATAATGATATTAACGCATTCCTGTTGTACGACGATGCACCCTTTTTTTACCCGTGATTTTTACATGATTTTTAAATTCTAGGTTCCTCAAATTTGAGTAAAATTAGCATTGTGGACTCTAGATTGATATAATCAATCAGTTCATTCGTAAATTCGTATTATTTTCTAGATCATCCCATGCTTTTAGAGCACCTCTCTTATTGACTTAAACGAAATATGACATAAAATTAATTCCTTTCCAAAGTAATGACAAGCCTTTGTGGTCGATTTTTCGAGGTAGGCGTCGTTTTCGTTCAAGTTTGCTTGAAAGTTACCAAAACAACTATATATAGAAGAAAATGTCGAGAGATTTCATGATATTTCTTTGAATATTTCAAAACGTGCGCTTTTCTACGTACGCCACTGCATTCTCTTCCAGTGAATTCCAACAACCCAGTTTTCCTTCATTTTCTTTCTTCATTGCAATTTCAATTTGGAGTGTTGCTATTGACGCCTCTGGTATTATCGAGTTCTCGCGATTAAGTCGTATCGTCAGAATTTTCTTGCCCTCTTTCTCAATGCGAAAACAAATGAACCTATGTCTTAGCCAAGGAACTATTCGAAAAAAATTTTCGGCCTTGAACATTTTTTTCATAGAAAAAATTGAGATAAAACTGGTTTATCCTCTACAGGAGCTGTTTCCAAATCCGGGATGAAGAAGAGGTTCTTTGAGCTCGGGATCTCGCCATACACCAGAAGCGTGTCTCAGTGGGGGTTGTAGGGGATCAAAAGACCCTTGCGATTTTTCACGCCTTTGTTGACGGAACAGGCTCGGAAGGAAACTTGTTTCTCTCTGAAGTTGCCAGTGGTGTTTAGTTTCACACAGAAAANAAAGCGTCAGATTGGTGGGCTACTTGAAGCGAAAATGGAGACCGAAACTCAATTTTATTTTCCATCAAGATTCGGATAGAATCCGTCCTTCCCGGGACGTAAAACACTGAGTTGAAGCCCTAATTTTTCTATAAAATTCAATTGGAATTCCATCCCGGAACGGGTAAAATCGCTAAGTTAATTGAGAAAGAACGGGGCTCACGTTTGACAAAACTTGGTAGATAAACCATCCAGCAGGGAATTATTTTTCCGTTGAAATCTCCATCAATCAGCACTTGAAACCGTTCATTCGATCGATTTTCAATCATGAAATTTCCACATACGAAAAAACAAAGAGATGGACATTTCAAAATTAATTCATGCTGAGGTAAAATCTTTTCAATGCTACAATTCATCACGCATCAGTTCATGGAAATGTCGCTGCTTTATTTGTACTGTACTTCTTGATCATTTTTTCTGCCCAACACCAGCTGTATATATTTTTTTATTTAAACTGTGAAAAATAATAAGGTGGCCTCATGAAAAGGCGAGGATTATGTTCATGAATTGCTTTCATGTACTGTACAATAAAAACCGGCTTTGCAAGGATGAAGAAAACGCTCAGAGATGAATAGGACTCAGAAGGCCTTTCTATTATCGTCTCGGACAATATATCCAATCATCTCGGGGTATGAGAATGAGTTTTTATCAGATATATTTTCATTTCTGCTGAGGATTACGTACCGTACATAAATACCTGAATGATTATAAAAATGCTCACAATAAGCTGAATTTTCTCGGGGCTTCGCATTTTAAAAATCCAGCCTGTCGCATAAATGGAGAAAAACAACTTTAATTCATCCTTTAATAAGAGTAAATCATTCGAATTAAAAAAATATGATGGACACAAACATATTTCGTCAGAAAAGATTATCAGTTGAATTTTCTACATTAGTCTTCCACATGTGATTTTTGTTGTCGAGGTGCTGAAATAAGTAAGAACTTGAATCCCTTCCAAGGTTCCAGCTTTTTAATTTGTTGGAAGGGAAACGCTTTCTATATACATCCCTTTTCACGGAATGCTTAGCTGCTATTTTTGTTTTGTTTTCAAGATGTATATATAGAAGCTACCAAGTTTAAAAAAAAACGCATTCGTTGTCAAAGTTCTCTGTTGAACTTTTGCCTGCCACCTGGTACTTTATTTTCTTAATATACTGAGCTAATTTGAGATGGTGTAAAAATGATCCGTTGAGGTTTACCAATACTATATATCACTTCTATTACAGTAAATATTATAATATTCAGTGCTGGTCTCTAAATTTTTTTAGCTGCACACTCACATACCTTAAAAAAAATTTTTCCAGCAGCAGTGCATTTTTCATGTGAGCGAGGTGTCCAGTGTGCTTGAAATAATTAAGCATTCTGAAAGGCTGATTTTTGTTCGTGTCGTTTGTTCAAAAATTAAATTGGTTATACTGCTGTATACTTCCGAAATAAATATCTTTGGAAATTTTAGTGGAGCTCTTAAATTATATTTACGTATTCCTGTTGCACGACGATGCAAACCCCTTATTTTACCCGTGATCTTTACATAATTTTTTAATTCTAGGTTTCTCAAATTGAGTAAAATTAGCATTGTGAACTCTAGAATATCAATCAGTTCATTCGTAAGTTCGTATTTTTTTCTAGATCATCCCATGCTTTTAAAACACCTTTCTTGACTCAAATGAAATATAATATGCAATTGTATCCTTTCCAAAATGATAATTAGGAATGATTGCTAGGTAATGATTGTTAGGAATGATTTAAGAGGTCGTAGAATAATATATGTTTAGGAATAAATGCAACAAAGAATTTGGTCGGGCTAAAACCTGGGTGAAATTTCACCCTACTGTAAAGTTGTTGTAATTCAGACACACATAAAAAGCTTGCAAATAGCTCAAGTCCTGTATCAAGTACAAGAGCTTGGGAAGAAGTGAAGTTTTGAAATAAAAGAGGCAAACAGGAAAACTATCCTTCAAGGATGAAAAACAGCTTTTTAGGATTTCCAGAAATTTGGGAATGCAAAGAACCTTGGAGATTTTGAGGAGAAGTGGGTGTGTGAACCAGAGTTTTTCTTGGTTCACACAAAGATGTATGAGGACAGGTTTTCCAAGAATTTGGATTCTATAGGTTGTTATTTAGCATGACAAATTATGCTTGACTGTTTATTTTTGCAACAATGATAAGCCTTCGAGGTCGATTTTTTGAGGTAGGCATTATTTTTGTTCAAGTTTGCTTGGAAGTTACCAAAACACCTGTAGAAGAAAATGTCAAGGGATTTGATGATATTTCTTAGAATATATTAAAACTTGCGTTTTGCTACGCACGCCACTGTATTCCATTGTTTTTGTCCCAGTGAATCCAACAACATGGTTTTCCTTCATTTCCTTTCTTAATTGCAATTTCAATTTGGAGTGTTGTTGACGCCTCTGGTATAACCAAGTTCTCGCGATTGAGTCGTACCGTCAGAATTTTCTTGCCCTCTTTCTCAATGCGAAAACAAATGAAGCTATGTTTTAATCTTAGCCCAGGAACCATTCGAAAAAAAAATTCGGCCTTGAATTTTTCTTGTGGAAAAAAATTGAGATAAAACTGGGTTATCCTCTACAAGTCTACAGGAGCTGTTTCCAAAACCGGGATGAGGAAGAGGTTCTTTGAGCTCGGGATCTCGCCATACACCAGAAGCGTGTCTCAGTGGGGGTTGTAGGGGATCAAAAGACCCTTGCGATTTTTCACGCCTTTGTTGACGGAACAGGCTCGGAAGGAAACTTGTTTCTCTCTGAAGTTGCCAGTGGTGTTTAGTTTCACACAGAAAAGATATATTTCTTTTTTTGTCTTTCATTTTTTTATTTTATTTCTTTCGAGGTTGAATTCAGGGCACGATCCGCTTAGACTTCTTCTCTCGGGCAGCTCCAGAATCAATTCCGCTCTATTTTTCCGACAAGTACCTGCGGCCAAGGATTTCATGAGAAAGAGGCGCAGATTTGCTTTTTTTGTTGGGTTCTTCTCAGTTTCTAGGGTTCTACAATGTTTCTGTTGGGTTACTTTATGAATGCAAATCCCGAATATCAAAGAAATGCTGTATACTTTTTTAAACCTTGGATGAACAAATCATATCATTTAGGGGTTCAAAATAGATTGAAAGAGAGAGAGAAAAGATAAGTGTTCTACAACAGTATTCCTCAACCTTTTCGGGCCTATGTGGACCAGCAAATTAAAAAAAAAAATTCTGCAGACTGATGACAAAGTTTCATAAAGTTTATGCAGACTCAAAAAGTTTTGCTTGAAAGACTTTATGATGGCAGGTTATTTGAAAAGTGTTTGCTTCTTTGCATGAATCAAATTAATAACCTATTGGAATGTCTTCAAAAAATTAGAAAGGTGATCTTGAAGAAAAGTTTCTCAGAATGGAAAAAAACTCAAGTAATTTTTTTTATTTCAATAGGTGAAAATTTGTCTGAAGTGTATTACGGAGAAAAGTAAACTTTTATTTTCTCATCAGATCATTCCAACTGTCATTGTCTTTTCAAAATTATGGATGAAGATAACAGACATCATTGATAACTTTTGAAAAATGCATCATGCTGAAGCTGAAGAAAACTTTCTGCAAACTGGCAAACAAATTCAGTGGACTGGCACCAGTCTGGGGACCACAGCTAGGTAGGGGAATACTGTTCAAAAAAATCCCCCTGAGAGTTACAGTACACTTAGGCCCATTATCTACTTTGAGAAATACGGGTAGTATACCTTGCAATTTGACCTCCCACAATTTGACCCTCCTTTGCACATAGAATTAAGCGCAACTGTCTTGAAATTCAACAGTTGAATTTGAAGGGAGGTTGACTTGCAATTCAACCCTGGTCCCACAATTCAACCTGCTTTTTCCAAATTTTCAAAATTTTGTACTTATTTTTTGAATTTGATGGGCTGTCTCACAATTTGACTGATTTGCAATTTGACCCTAGTTCAGCAACAGATTAGGGTTGAATTTTGAGGTACCACCTGTACCAAAATGGCAGACAATGAAGGGGACATAGAGAAACAGACCCAAAGAGGGAGATATGAAAGTTCATACAGAACAGAGGATGATAGTGGAAGAGAGGAAGGCAGGAGGTAGGAGGAGTGAGGCAGTGATAGAAGCAGATAAGGAGACATATCCAGGAAGTGATACAGAGAAAGACAGACAGATCAAAAGGTAGACAGACAGAGAGATAAATAAAGAGGCAGATACAAAGAGACATATTCCTCTTCTACCTGCCCTATTTGCAACCAACAATGTATAGCCAGGGGGGAAAAAAGACAGAAAGCAGCAGTTTGCATGAAAGTCACTGACATTTTAATCCAGATGTGATGATTGATAATCAATTCGCTCAAAAGACTGTTCCACTATTTCTAAAGTGCTTCGTGACACAGCAACAATTATTTTTTTTAAACAATTTACATAATTTATCTTTTCCTCACGCATCACGTGACGGCATCCAGAAATTCGACTGCAGGGTCAAATGAGTGCCAATTAAGCCCAACTGAGCTACAGCAGGTATAACTTAGCATTGCCCAACTGAACATCATGCTCATTGAGCCATCAGTCATAATTTTTTGACAAAAATGTGTTGCTCATCACGAAAATTATGCAGAAACCTGTGCAAATAAAACAACCGCGTGTCAAGCGCTTGAAATCTAAAAAACCCAGAAATGATTTAATTTGATGAAAATTTAAAACTCTTTCTGCTATGCTCCGCCACTAAAGATGACAGCAACTTATTGACCCTTATTGTCAACTGATGACAGCACTTATTGACACACAGATAGTAAAAGTTGCTTATTGGCACTCAGTTGTTCTCCCTGTATGCTGCTGCCGGCGCTCAGTTTGACAGGCGCCGAATTGAACAAAGATCATTTGGGGCGGTCACGAAAAAAATTTGCGCGTGCAAAATATGATGGATTCAGAGGTCCAAAGAATATAAGCTGCCCCTGGAACGACGCTGGCATTATTCTTTACTCAGTATGAGCTGCCATGATAGGAAGGAACATATACATATACAGTATATATATATATATATATATATTAATATATACACACAGCCAACATGCAAAACAGGGCCTTGGTGTATTATACATTTTCGGTGTGCGTGATGGAGGGAAAAATGGACTCCTGATGATGGGATACCAGCTTTCCAGAGAGAGGGAGAGAGAAAGGAAAAAACGATTACACGGAATCTAGAACTATCCAGATCCTTCCTGCTGGGACGTTGGCATATCGGGAAGAATGCACGAGATGGAATGGGTTATATACTGTATAAGTTTTTATTTTCCAGAGAAATCCCGTTCAATATATATCTAGGGGGGTCTTGGGGTCGCAAAACAAACAAGAATAAAGCATCAGAGGCTTTGAATTTCCACGAGCAAAACTTTCCAAAGGTCCGACGACTCAACTCTCAACTCAAGTGGATCGAGTTATTGAAAAGTTGAAATGAGATTCATGAGTGCATATAGTATAGGAATAAGCACTTGATTGCTTGCATGGACTATACTACGATAAAGTTTAAACTAGGACACGTAGTTTGAAAAGCATCGCTGTGAAATTAATCTGATGTAATTTCAAATTGCGTCATTTTTCCATTGTTCGTTGGGTTTTATTATCGGTCGACGTTTTCAAGTTTTGCTCTTTCTTTATTCTGTATCTGAGTATCAAAATAAGAATTTCGATATGCGTTAATATGATGGAATTTCGAACATAAAATTGCGAAAAATTTATTTCATGTTGAGACTTGATTCGAAATCCGTCCACAAATTCCCTGGAATTCTGTCGAAGTGTTTTAGGCAATTACTTTTGACAAAATGTCCAATAATCTGGCCCGTTCGGTGCTATATAGTTGAAATTCCATTATTTTTTTCGATTGCGTATTAAAATTTATTCATTCATGAAAGATCTTTGCAGGCATGATGCTATATATGAAGTTTCAAAATAAAGCATTTTCAAGATTCATTGAAATGAAGCACGGCACTGTCGTTTTCTTGAAAAATTATCCATAGTTAATGCTAAAAATTGCAATAACTCAATAATTTTCCTAGCTGTGCTTTTTTCTGTCCTTGAGATGAGAAATTCTAACTCAATTTTTCCCTTCCACGACTATTCATGGTGAAGATTCTAACACGAAAAAAAATGTGAAGTTACTTTGCATAAGAGCGTTTCACGTCATTTTTTCCTGACAGATTTTTGCTGCCTCTGGAGTGACAAAGTTTTTGCTGTATTCTGCTGAAAAACTTTTATTACGCTTGATAATTTTGTAACAAACAAAAACTGGAATTCGAATCAATCAGTCTCATATTCAAGGGAAATACAAAATCATGTTACATTAACTCAATTTTTAAAAGTTTTCAGCGGAAGGAAAATTGAGGAACCCTGAGCGAGTAGGTGTAACAAAGTTTTGGAAAAAAGTAACATATTCATGATATGGGAACAGTTTTTCGTATTTCTGCAGTTTCAATTAGTAAAATATCCTAATTCATAGACGAGTGCTGGAAGAAAACATCAGCTCGTCCAAAGACTGAAAATCATTGAATAAATGTTTTTCTTCTTGATCATGTGTTTCTATCAACTATTCATATTATTCCGGTTTTTTATACTAATTCCTTTGATTCGCCCATTCTTGTAAAACTGCAATAAATTGTAGTCTCAAAATACTTTCTTCAATTGACCAGGAATTCTTTCAAGAAAAAAGGAAAATTCTTACAAAGCTAAATGAATCCCTGTCATTTGCGGAAGATTGCTGGAAGAATCTAATCTAAAATAAATCCCGAACCAGGCGGTTTTTTGTCAGAGGCAGATATGAAATTCAGCACACCTCCAAAAATATGCAGGTCTTCGTCCAGAAGCTTATCGCAAGAACCAGCAGTGCTTATGTATTTCAACAACGATTAGACGAAGGATGTAAAAGGAAATTAGCCAAGTAGAAAACACAGAGATAAGAGTTGGAAAGCCAGAAATTAGTCTGCCAGTCAAAAAATGACGGGATTTGATACACAAAATAACTTTTTTGATAGCAGTTAATTGCTTTTTGTTGAATGATGTAGAGATTCTTCTCAGTAACATCTCATTAAAACAGAGGCATGGGAACAGAACAAAAAGCATCGTTGTACAATTAATCTAATGTAATTTCAAGTTGCATAATTTTTCCTTCATTCATTTTTTGAATGGTGCACGTTTTCAAGTATTGCTATTTTTTTTTCTGTATCTCAGCATCAAAGTAAGAGTTTCGAATTACGTTAATGTGGTGAAAATTCGAGAAACAAAACTGTAAGAAATTTATTTCAAAGAGGGACTTGATTCGCAATCCGTCAAAAAATTCCCTGCTGGAAATTCCAGAAGGTTCTGCGTTTCAATCCATCATAAGTGCACATAAATATTCATTCTCGGTCATTGTGACAACTTTCGGAAGTAATTATTTTGAATTCACTCGCAAAAAAACCAAAAAAAACCGTCGTCGCCGGAAACTGAGTGCCAGAGAGAATCTCGACAATTTCCCTCCGAAAATGTCACTGCTTGTATATAAATGGGAGTCAACTTTAAGCCCCATCCATCATCCGGACCATCGTTCTTCAGAGTAGCCATCGCATCTATATTGTGTAGATTCTCAGACAAACTGTCTGCTGGACTAAAATCTTTTTTGCAAACCAAACTATTTATATAACAAAGGCAAGCAAAAAAAAAACTAGTGCGTGTGCTTCCCCAAATCCTGACATTACACGAGACAAGTGGAGAGGAAATGACCTGGAAAATGCTCTGCCCCATGTTGCGGCGCTTTCGTGCTGGATTCAACCGACAGCTCCGCCGAAAATGGCTTTCTAAGCCCAGCACTTTATATGATGATCAGCAGGAACCCCAACTTGAGATTTCCCCTCCATTTTTCTCTCACATGTTTTGGCTTTGAATGGTCTTCATGAAAAATGCGCCTGTTTTTCGTTCTTGGAACCTGGGATCACTGTATTGCACAAATACCCCAATTTTGAAGCTGGGAATGAATCCTCAACAAGAAAGAGTGAATAAAAATTTTTTATGCTCAAAATAAAATACGTCATCAGCCGGGCTGTGGCCAGGGATGAAAAGCTCTAGTTTAAAGTCAATATATTTCCTTTTGGTTGAAAATTCAAGTACAGGATTGAAATCAAGTTTTTGCACAACAGGAAAATTTGAAACAAAAACCAAGCAACACAAACACTGAGGTTCAAATGGATGAATGGGCTATTGCAAGGTCTGTTCCGTCCAGACTTTGAAAATCAAATTAATTCATGTATTGGTCAAAAATGACCAAGAAAACTATTTCAATGAAAGATGAGAGAAATGTCCCTGCTAAACTTCAGAGATTTCCTAAAAATAGTCCTCAAAGGTCAGCACATTACTTGAGGAAGATTGTGGGAACTCAAGGTCAATAGTTCATGCATAGTTTTGCAGATATCAAGTTTCAGGAACAGCAAAGATAAATAATACTGCAGAATTATTGCAGAATCTGCTTGCTCTGGAGCTTATTGTTCTTTAAATTTTGAGTCAAAGTCTGTTGCAGTGAAGATCCTTACATGCCTCATGTGCCAGTCAGAATAAATGTCCAAAAAGAAATAAATATTGTACTTCATTAGCTATGTATGTACATTATGTTGCACCAAACACTAGTACAATGAATGAATGAATGAATGAATGAATGAATGAACACAACATTTGCCGCTTTTCACCGTTCACAAGGTTCAATCAAGATTTCCACAACCAAACCCCCTTCCCACCCAACCCAAACCCATGCAATGACATTTAATCACTTCAGAGCAGGAAACAGAGTACAAATTGATAACAATATACCATATTTTTGCCTTTATGATCCCACATGGTTCACTCTGTTCTTGACTTTTGCTACCTTCCTTTGACTCAAATTTCAAAATCATGTATTGTAAAATGTTAAACTCTGTCAGAGACTATCCCCGAATGATTCAGTATAAGTAATTAATCTTACTTATATCAAATTCAAGAATAAAGTGGGGCTCACCATGGATTAATGAGAGTTATCATAGGAGCTAGAAGGTAATTTTTCTGTGATAAATCAAAGTAAGTGTCTTCCATGTTTACCGGGATCTGAATAAGCTTTGCACAATATACTGATATATACCTGTGCCTTTTTGGTTTTTATAACACTGATGCTCATAATTTTAAAAATGCTCGCAAGCAGGAAACACCTCATCTCCAATTCCAAGTCACGCAAAAAAAATATGGAATACAAAATATGCAGCCCGGAAGCAAAGGCAAAAAAAATAAAGAAGCCACTCACCACTGCCGAATTTCCTTCTCGCTAACTGGTTCCGGAAACGGCCATGAGGCAGAAAAAAACAAGCAAGCAAGGAACGGCAACATCCCCAGCAGGAAATGGAGAGAGAAAAAAAATGAATATGATGAGAAAAAAAAAAAACGTGGAACTGGTGTATATATGCATGCATATCTCTCCTTGTTTATTTTGCGTATGTGTGTGTGCCTGTGTTATTTTTGAATAGCAGCAGAATATCCTTCAAAAAGCAGTTGTTTAACCAGAAACGAGCAGCTGAAATAACTTCAGCGGAATTTCCGAAGAAGCCTAACAATAAGTAAATTCGGTTTTTTTTTTCTCGTCAGAAAGCAAAATATTTTATCATTCAACGTCTGTGTTTTTCGGGTTCATTTCATTTTTCTGTGTTGCCAAGTGTATGAGGTCCATGAAGAGCATTTCGGCGATTTATTTTCTATTTCTTCATGATTCAAAAGATCAGCGCTTTGAGAAGAAACATTTTCTGGGTTATTTTTCAAATTCAAGACAAGATTTTTCTCCATTTTTTTTCCAGCAGTATTTCCAGCTAGCGTCAAGAAGTGCATGGAAAGTTGCCAAAAAATGTGAAGGTGGGGGGGGGGGGGTCTCAAAGCACTTTCCTGAGTGGTGTCACCTGGGAAAACTTGGTTTTTCAGACGTTTATAAGGTATGATACAGTTCATGTACTTACTTGAGTACCAGCATACATATATCAATCCCTGAAACATTATTTACAGGGAAATTGAATGAAAAATCTGTTCTCAAATGACAGGTGCATTTCAGTCTTCCCTTATTCCAGTCATCAATTAAAGAAGGCATATACTGTATACATTTCAGTGGGACCACAAGATGCAGACATATATGATGCTTAAAACTTGTCCCTATATGTCAGAATGTCTATTTGCTGAATATTGTTTTCCCATAGGCTCCAATGGAAATAGTTTTGATTGGTTTGCATATAAATCGATAATTAGGAAAAAGTCTGCTGCCCAAAAATTGAAAACAAAATTTCAACTTCAAGATACAGAAAATGAATTTACCGAATGAAACCATACAGCATCTGATCTTTTGGCATCAGAAGGAGCTCAATAAGAAGCAGAGAACATGAAGAAGTGTTGCTAAACTGAGCACACATGATAAAAAAATTTCAAAGTACAAAATTACCCTCCTGTTGATTATAAATTATGATACAGTTTAACCTCTGTAAGTCAAATTTGCAGGGACCAGGAAAGGATTCAACTTAGGGAGGTTTTAACTTGAGGAGGTTTTGATTTTTGGAGGTTTCCAGTTGAGGAAACAAAAACTTTTGTGGTGAGGAGAGGTGGAAAAAGTGTGGGAAATTGAAAATGAGGATATTCTGGGCTTAATCTTGCTCCTTATAATGAGTTTACACATATTGCTGAACTTGGAGGCAGGGGTTCATTCACTCTATTAGTCTTTCACTCCCTCTCAAGATGCATCAAATCATTTGTTTAAATGATTTTCTCTTTCTTATTTCAAGGAAATAATAACCAAGAGGCCTCAGAAAATTTGACTTACAGAGGTTTTAGAGAAAAAGACTTAACGTTAGGGAGGTTTTAAATGTATTGATTCTAAGGGAATTCAGACAGGGACTTGAAACAAAAATCAACTTAGGGAGGAATTTGACTTAGGAAAGTTTGACTTGATGAGGCTCACCTGCAATTTTATGATGAAATTAATTTTTAGTATTTTTTAATGTACAAATGGCTCATTTTCTTCAAGAAATATAATACTTTAATAAAATATAATTCTATATATGTCCAGATATTGTCTGGCTCAATTATTTTCACATTTTTCCAGTCTTCCCAAGTTGAACTGTATGCATGTCAAGAGTTTCTGCATTTTGGAATCTCACTGTACACATTAGAACCGTTATCTAAAAGCAGACTCACAGTAGGTTTCCTGCAGCAGTTTCTTGAGGGTCTCCGGCTTGAGTTTGGACTTTTTGGCGCCCATGTGGACAGGGGAACAGGGTGTGCTTCGAAATAACCGGGATCGTAGCAACAGGGACGACGACGATCGTGTCGACACGTCGTCGACGCCGTCGCCGCCAGCAGTGGCGGCGGTGAAGGTGGCGGCGCGTCGCAGCCGGGGCAAAGACGCCGACCGTTTCCCGTTCCTCGCCTCTGACGATATCAGCAGCAGTAACATCCGATACGGCGAAACCTTGTTAGCGTCATCAGTGAATTTTATTATTATAATTTATCGCTGCTTTCAATTAATAGTGTTATTTTGCGTGTATAGACTGCAGTGACGAGGCCTCTCATGCAATGAACAAAACGGGGTCGCATTTCCTGCAATGAACGACTCATGCAATGAACCCTGTCCAAAACAATATCCCCACACTAAAAGCAGCTGCTTATTTTTTTTTTAGCCATTCTGTGGTAACAGGTCCATTTCCCATCCCAGGACTATGTCTGGATTTTCTCAGGTGGACCCATGTTCAAATTTTGTTGAAAGACATGAAAGCCAAGTCAGGTGACATAGGGCAAAGTTCAAGTTTGTCTGGGAAAAACATGTTGGACTTCTCAAAGTCAGATGTTTCCCACAAAATTTGGTGGCCTTGAAATGGGAACCCTTCTTCTGGCACCCAACATGGAAAGGTCAAGACGCTGAAAATAAGGGATGGGATAAAAAAGAAGTGTTTATTTTTTCGGCAAATTTTTCTGGGGTTTCTACAAAATATGCCAGGATTTTTCCCAACTTTGCCTTGGATGCCCTGTTTGGCTTTTTTTACCATTCTGCAGCAAAGGGTCCTTTCCCATCCCAGGACTAAGTTGGGATTTTCTTGGGTGGGCTCACATTTCTTTTTTCTTGAAGGTCATGAAAGCCAAGCCAGGTGGAATAGGGCAAAGTCAGACTTTGTCCAGCTAAAAGGTGCTGCTAATATATCCCAAAGCAGGGCTTTTTCTGCTAAGGTTTTTTTTGCCTCTGAACGGGAATCCTTCTTCTGTCCCCCAAAATGAAAGGTTTGAGAGTCTCAGAATAATTCAATAACCAATCTGGAGAAAGGATATAAAAACGCTTAGCCTTGGTGATGCATTTTTTTGGGGGGGGGGGGGGGCAAAGTTTTTCTGTGGATATTGAAAAATGCACCAAGATTTAGCCAGACTTTGTCCTGGATGAACTGCTGCTCTTTTTTTTAACTCTGTTCACACAGACACCAAGTTTTGTGGAAAAAGTCCAACTTTGCCACCCAAGTGTTGAAGCTAGTCTTACAGGCACCAAATTTTGTAGAAAAAACCTGACTTTGCCACCCAAGAGTTGAGAGAGAATGTCAAATTGTAATCCTTCGGTGAAATTGTGACTGAGTTGGAATCTTTTTGCAGAATTTTGTTCCCAAGCCTGAAGAAAACTTGACTGAGCAGCACAGCTTAATTTGGGAAAACCCCACATTCTTTCTTTGACCCAACTGAAGATATAGTGTGCCAATCAGATGTTGTCACCAAAAAACCCAAAAACTTAGCATTCCTCCAGCCAAATTAAAGTATTTAAAACTCAGGAAAACCTTGGAAACAAAACGTTCTTTGCCAAGCAGATTTCAAGAACTGGTGAAGGAACCAGATCTCTGAAATCTACAGCCACCAAAGCTACCAAAGATCCTCACTTTGCTTCAAATTCAGTGCACATTGTGTGTCCATGTCAATCCTTGAAAAATGCACCAGTGAAATCATTGCTGCATTTGTGCATATTACTGTTGGTGCAAAGAAAGCCAATCTTGAGGCTCAAGCATTGGGCACAAAATTGTCTATTTTTTCATTTCCTTCACTCAAAACAAATGAAAAGTTATTTCTTGTCAGTGGAGTCTCTCAGGGACAAACAATAAAAGACACAATTGAAATAAATTCCCAAGAATTTGGGCTTCGTGATTCAGGGAAAATTCCACCAACAAACACTGTACCAAGATCTACTTTGGTTCACTCAAAATAATAAGAAGGAAATGAGTGAGCAAGGCGTTTAAATGGTGCGTCTCTTTAAACAGCTTGGTATCCAAATTACTTTTAATTACTTACCGGTTCAAGCGTCCAAGGGAGCGCGACACAGTTTTAAATGGAGGAAAATTTTCTGCGCGGTTCAAATGTGCCACAAAATCTGCAGGGGGAAGAAAGAAAGATGCCGATTAATGATTTGAAAGCATATTTGCAGAAACAGACGGATCCAACCCTACACCAAATGACAAATTATTGTACACAAATTTTCGCCTTGTACAATCCGTGAGCAATGACACAGTTGAAATTTCCTTTTCTGTCTGGGGAGAAGTACAAAAATTAATGAAAATTCGATTTAAAAATTCACTGATCCTTAAGAGCTAATCATTGGTCCTCTCAGATTTTGGGAAGAAACCTTTTCATTGAATTTTAGGAGTCCCAAATCCTTTTTAAGCTCATTTCTGTAGCTGTGGAATGCTGGGCATAAGAAAAGAAGGTGCTCTGGTGATGCATTATAACCAATGTATTTAAGGTAAAGAAATTATATCACTTGGAATTTTATTTAATAAACTAAATCATTATTCCATAATACACTGTGCAAAGCATTGATTGTATTCAAATAAAATCACAACCGGCAAATTGATGCCAGTAAATGCTTCTTTTTAAATTCAAAATAAACTGCTGGAGCATTCCAAGTTACTAATGCTACCACAAAAAATAATCACATGCTCAAGTTTTTGTACAATGTATGAGCTTCTCATTTTGTCTTCAAGCATTCCTGATATACTCATCCTTTCTATATATACATTCCCAGGAAAAACAAGGATGGGAAATGCCTATTATTCCTGTCTGAATCCCAGGAGATCCCCTGGCCTGCATTTGCAAGCCAACACATCGCTCCCAAGAGGCAAAGGCACACGATAGTTGTGCAGTTCTCTCATGCAAATGGACTCAGAGCCCAGAGGACAACCACAGAGAACACCAAAGAGCCCATCACTAAAGGGGGTAATGGCTGAGACGTGTACCCTGCTGGTCCACTGGTACTGTTTGATCCATACAATCAGACCTACTGTATACATCCCTTATATGTATACCACCATCAGCAGCTGCAATGTTGGTTTTATGCATATTCATAGTGGCTTCTATATATGAGTACTCTGTTGACACTCATATTTTGTGGTACCAAGTCATTTTTAAAAGTTTTAGGAATGTAATTGTTCATTACGGTTGAAGTTTAGCAACTCAAACCTCCATAAGGGAAATACTGTACCTCCATTTGTCAAGGTTTTGCAAGTCCCTGTCTGACTTCCCTTGGAAACAATGCACTAAAAACAACCCCATGTCTCAAAAAAGGATTCTCCTTTCAAACCTCTATAACTTGAATTTGCTGCGGCTTTTTGGCTATTATTTTCTGGACACAAGAAAGAGAAAAGCAATAAAAAAGTAACCTCATGTGTTTTTAGAAGAATGAAAGATTAATTGGGCAAATGAACTCCTGCCAACAAGTTCAGAGTGCATGCTGCTTAAGCAGGCACTCAGCATGTACTCAATCATTTAAGAAGCAATTTGAGGCCCAGAATATAACTACTGTTTTAACAATGTCCTGCAATTTTTCTATGTTGCCCAAAAAATGCTTGTTTCCCTAACTCAAAACCTCCCTGCATGAGTTGAATTTTTTCCAGGTCCCAGCTTGTGATTTCACTCAGAGAGAATCAACTTTATATTTGATTCTATAATAGAAAATTGTGGACCAGTTACCGAAGAAAAACTTACTTTAATGGAAAGTAATTGGAAAATAGTTGAATTCAACATCACATCATGTATATAAATCAAAATTTGTGTGCAACTATTTTTGAAAACTTGCCATTTTAGAGTCGCTAAAATTAGGTGCTTGTCTTGTTCAGGGATAAACTTTAATAAAAAGTTTGACTCAGAAACCCTGATTCTTGCCTTACTTCAGGGCATGTGGTACTTATAAGCATATATAGTAATAGGTAATACTAACAGCAAAATGTTCACAGGAGAAATAAGAAGCTCACATTAATATTTTAATTCATCAATTTTGGCCAGTTTGGAATTTGAATTTTTTCAAAGTTATGCAAGAGATAAGAATGAAGAAATTTTGTCTTGTTTTAGTTTCAAAAAATTGTGAATTTCAGAAAGTTGATAACTTATGCAATGGGAAATATTAATCACATTTTTCCGCAGGTAATAAAACATTAGGAAATAGTCAGACTTGGAGAACAGCATATTTCAAAAGCTTGACACATTTTTTGTGGTGTTTCCTCTTCCATGCAGTATTTCAATTCATCCGCTTGTCTCGATCAGGCCATAAAATAAAATTTCAAAGGGTTTTGCGTATACTGTACTGAAATACTGCATATAATTTATTCCTTTGAAGTTTGAAAAGCTTCAAAATTTTTATGTTCGAGTTTGAATCTTAACACGACACTAATAAAAATTGTTTTTATTTTTGAGAAAAAGGTGTTTTTGAAATTAGAAACTATGCACAAAATTCGGAATCCGTGGAATTTTCGATAAGCTGTTTTTTTCTCTCATCACAAAAGGACTTCATCCCTGAAGAAAATTCATCCCCTGAAAATGCTCGTCAGAAGCGTGAAATTCCAAATACTCAGCATCACGGTTCTTCACTCAAGCATGCATTTCACACTAAAATGGCTGTCAATTCGAATTCCTGCAAACGAGGGGCAATGGAATTCGAAAAGCGAATATCGCAGCACAAAAGCCCCAAGGGTACAACAGGTTCAACGGGAGGGGGGGAAATGGAAGTTGGAAAATTGCACCTCGGGGAAAACCCGTCATCATTTCAATGAGCTTCTACGAAAGAGGTATATACGCAGAAAAAAATGAATAAATAAAAAAACCTGGGAATTCCCGAGGGCAAAAAATTCGCCTTGGTCTATTTGACAACGTCAACACACGTGCTCAGCAGAGAAAAGGGCTGTCAAAAAGTCAAAGGCTTGGGGTTTGATTTGAAAAATGGTACAGCATTATTTTAAACGTCACCCAGATTCCTCGCATAGACTTCCAGCAGAAGCTCCAAAAACAAAAAAAACGGGAACCCACATTTTGTTGAATATTTTCACATTTTCCCATAGAACTTTTTCTGGATACGTCATCATGATGTGCCAGAAATGAATTTTAAAAATACTGTGTTTACTTTTGATCGTTTTTTTTAAACTTTTCGAACAACTGAGGAATTTTTAAAATTCCGCAATTAGTTTCGTAGCATTTACGGCAAGTAAGAAAATTCAGGTTTCACCCATGCTCCATCCCAAAAATGCCAAGAAAACCTTCATTGTCTGCACAAAAACAAATTTGAATAAAATTATTTCGCACATGGAACCCGAGGAAAATGACCATCAAACATATTTTAATGCAAGTTTGTCCTCTCATCAGATTTATTAGTACTTCAATTCCAAGAATGATGATACTTCTTGGTTTAATGAGAATTTGTTTTCCAAACAAATAAAATATTGAGTTTCGCAGAATTTAAGAAAATGCCTGTGTTTTCCATTAGTGGCAACTCTGCTTAATTGCTTCCTCATCTATGCCTTCAACACGCACACACTGCCAAAAAAGGTCCCATATTGTTTGCCTTTATTGATTTCCTTTGGACTGATGAATCAATGAAAACATTAGTGGTGAAAATATGTAGGAAAAAGCAGGCAAAAAATGTTCCTCAAAGGACAAAGTGTGAAACTGGAATAAAGAGAGTTGAAATTGTTGTCTGTAGACGGAGGGAAGTAAAAATATGAACTCCAATAAAATATACTTTCAATATACAGTATTCAAGTCACAATATAAATATTTGTACACACAAACATAAAAATAGAGAGATCCAAAGAGAGTCTTGCTAAATTGTTCTGCAAGTCTCTGAGAAATAACTGCAATAGGCTCTAGATTAATTCTTCTGGGTTACAAAATCTACAGAAATGAAAAAATCTCATCCTCTTTGTCCTATTCCGAAAAGCGTAATTGCATGAAGAACAATTTTTAACCCCTTATAAAATGCGGATGCACTATGTATATTTTTAAAGAAACTTATGTTCCTGGCATGCAAATCATTCACATAGGCGCGCAAAAGTAGGACATCCCTTGAGTGGATTCAGATTACTTGCATGGATTTGTGCAAAAAAAGATTTCAAATAAATAAAATTTAAAGAAGAACTTTCTTAAATTCCAGAAAAAATAATCGAAGAGTCATATGTTGCCTGACTGTACATAATGAATCATCCATCGTTGCGCGAAATTAGACAGCCCTCCGTGAGCACGAAAAAGGTTTTTGTTAGTATTGAATTTCATATCCTTAGATTGAGTAATATATTTTTAATTCTGATATATTCATATTGAATATTTTATTTGCTTGAGTGCCACACGCAAAATTGTTTTTCTCAAAATCCATGGGGGAAAAGGGAATTCTCTTCATATTCATGGCAGATATAAATTGTAAAAAAAATTATAAGTTCACGTTTGCATTAAATTTGATTTTAATCAGGAATTTTGGACCAAGTTTAACAAAAAATCCCATTGTGTTGGAAACAATTGAAAATTAGTTGAATTCTGGATCATTTTATGTCTTAATTCAAATTTTGACATTATCATTTCTGAAATATTGTATTGTAGTGTTAGACTAGTTAGTGTCACTAAAATTGGGTGCACATCTTACAACTAGGGGATACATTTTTATAGAAAACATTTGCTGCTGGAAACCTCTGGTATGCGTCTTACTCAAGGGGTCATGATGCTACTTAAGTAAATGCAGGCGTATTTTTAATTCATATTCAAATTAATTTGCAATCAATTTAAATTTTCCATGTTGACAGGCACTTTTAATACATATTTCTGAAGAGCTCGTTCCAAAAGCAATCTACCGGGAATCGAATTTCTCTCTCTCTTTTTTGTACCAAGACGAGCAATGGAGACAAAGGTAGTTATAAAGACAACAACAAAAAAAAAACGTGCATTGGGAGAAGAGACGACCCGTTAGACTAGTGGGCACCCAGGACTCCGGTTTGTTTCCCATGAGAACAACCACGTCCGTGCAGGTGATTTATAGACGAGATTGAACCAGGGATTAAGGGCTTTTGCCTTGGGTATGGAATAACTCCTCTGGATCCCAAGCAGCTGCTGTAGGTGGAAGGGATGTTTGCCCGGCTATCAGGGCTCTGCAGGCACACTTCACATCCTGATCCGAGAAAAAACTTTTCCGCCTCTTTTTCCCCCCATCCCAATTCCTATATACAGGCTGTTTTTTTTTCATAAATGCTTCTTGTAGAAGAGAGAGAGAGGGACTTGAACATCAACTGGTGTACGATCTCTTTTTGGATTCGTTCTCCGTAGTTGATGTCCTAACAATACCTCTTTACCTTTATGTCTTCCCCAAAAAGAAAAGAAGGAGGTTAACTACGACATCAGACTTTACAGACTGTTTCTAGGACCTTTCGATAATTAAATACGAAATATCTGTCACCTTCAATTTTGACACTCTATAAGATCAGAGATGAAAAGGGACCCAAAAATTAAATCCTTGATTCAAGACATTCAGTTGATGGATCTTGCTAATTCATACTCAGAGGGATAGAACAAAAATGGACATCAGGGGCTTAATGCTCATAAAAAACTGCATAATTGGCATGAAATCAAGTGTAATAATGTAAATTTGGGCCTTGCCAAGGCAAAGCTCCTCAAATAAAATGTCCAGTTAATCCCTGGCCCATTTTCAGAACAATGCAAAAGTCATTCAACCCTAACTCAAAATTACATAACATGGGCTAACTTTTGAAACACTTGTTCAAAAAGACAAAAAAAACAGATGAAGATTAGTTTTTATGCTCTCCACAATAAGGAAATGTGGATTTTCTAGAGATATAGGGGCATCCATGAATGATGAAAAGTTTGAATAGTTTGGCCCACAAAACATGCATTGATTAACCTACACCAATAGATAAAGAAAAACTCCCTAAATCAAAAATTCTCATCATCAAATGTTTTGAATTTCCCTACAAATTTGACTTATATACAGAGGTTGACTTATATTACCCTTTTTACAGGTGGTACTTTGAAATTTGACCATATTCAATTGCTGGACTAGGATTGAATTGCAAAGATTTATGCATATACAGTGGCCCCCTGCCTAACAGACCTCCTGTGTAAGGGATTTTTGCCAAACAGACCAGCTCTGCAAGCAGTTTTTCCTCCCACCCAACAGACAAAATTTTGTCTAACAGACTTGTCCCTTGCACGAATCAAGTCCGTTAGACGGGGGTTGATTGTATTACAGTATATGCCAAAAATAAATCTGAGTTGTGCAGCTGAACCTCTCTGTCAAATTTCAAGGGACCGATAATGGAATTTTTTCAACTGTTGAATATATTGAACAATTTTCAGCAGTGTCTGCATCTGCCATTTAGAACTCATCTGCACAACATTTCAAACCTACTTTAATGCACTTTCATGATATACAGGAGGTAACTTGCAATTCAACCTTCAACAATTTGACCATCCTGCTATTCAAATTTAAAGATTTAAAAATTGCTTGGCCCTTCAAAAATTATACCGGTACATAAAGCTACGCTTTTGATTAAATGCATTGCACTGAACTAACCTTGAAACTTTTCATGCAAAAGAGGACAATCATTTTGAACCTCCAGCACTATTATCTATTTTCGACTCCAAGGACTCTATACCTCTCGAATGTGGCCCTTTTGCCCACAAAAAAAAACCTGCATTGACCTGACCCTTGGCCACATCTGAGTTGAGCAGCACTGTTACAAGATAATGCGGTACAGAAATATCCATCTTTATCAGGTAGACAAGAAACACGGTCTGAAGAAAGTCACCGCACTGTTGTTGCGCGGATTAACTACTTGTATGCAGAGAGACCATACTCTTGAGGTGACTCACGTACACATATATATATGACATGTACCACTCCTTTTGAGCGTTCACGAACTACCCAAGTGCACGGGTACCCCCCCGTTCCCAAGATATGTACCCGTGAATATTGCTGGGTTGGAATTAATCTTTCATCGCTTTTAGGCTGCCGGTCCACGTTGGCGCCTCCATCATCTCAAGTGTTATTGAGGTCGATCGCCAGTACAGAACACATTTATACAGTACATACATACACATACAGTAAATATATACGTTGGCAAGCCTGTGCTGCTCCTCACATCCTGCATTTTTCATGCCCTCAACGCGGAATCCCCGAGAAAAGGGTATATGGCTTTTATTTTACTTTATTTCGCCTTCGTTTTTTTTGCAATTTTCGGTCGCCGTTAATGTCGTGTGACCAAGAAGCATTCTTTCACATTTCTTACTCTTTTTTTCCTTTCTGATTCCTAGTTCTGGTCTCCGGACTTTTAGAAAGGAGCGATTCGTCATGAAAAATTCGCGAGTGCGAAGTGCGTCTCCGAGACCCCGGGAATATTTAATGATTGGGTTCTTCTACTCTTCACGGGTTTTAGCGCTAAAGCTGACGTCATTGGCGAGACGATGGGGGATTATCTATTTTCTGCGTTTGGTGAGATGCAAATTTTTTGTTTTTGAATAAATGCCCCGCGGGTTTTCTGGAAGAAGAGATGTGTGTATATACTATACTGATGATGAAAGCGCGAGACCCCAGCTGATGCCAAAGCGAGTATATGGAAAAATCGCAGCTGTCACCAAAGATGCAAAATTTGGTGTGCTGTCCATCTGCGCCATTTTTTTCGGCGAATAAACGTCAACTCTTTTCCTTCAAATTTTGTGATGTTTTCTACATTTTATTTTCTTGGGATGCTTTCGCCTTGGGAACAGTGCATTTAGAAGTATTTGTCACAAGAAATGAAATTTATTTACAGTCAAACCCCGTTAAACCGCCAACATCTGTGCAGCAAGATTTTGGAAGTTCAACAAGGGTGGTGGTCTATCAAGGGTAGTGGTTTGCTACAAAATTACTGTAGGAAAAAAAATTAAGAAAAAGCATGATGGATATAAGAAGAATATCTTTACATTAATATATGACTTCTTGTGCATTTTTATTAGTGTTCTTGTTTAATTTTGTAGCCAATATTGCATCCATTTGGTTTTGATTTTTCAGCCATTGCATTCTGTTCATATTTTAAAATTGAATCTCTCTCCAAATTGGCGGTTCAAAGGGATAAAAAGAACAAGGGCAGGTGCCTATTTTCGGCCAAAAAAATTTTGGCGGATGGTGGTCTATCAAGGTTTCCCCATCCTTTTAACATTGGGGAGATTTGTTTGGGGTAAAAATATGGTGGGAGGTGAGGGTGGCGGTTTATTGGGTGTCAGTTTAACGGGGTTTGACTGTACATATATGCAGAGGAACCTTGATCAGTTGAACCTCTGAATGTGAACTTATTCCTCATGTCAGTCCTCATGTCAGGAAAAATTTAAAGTCCAAAGGATGAATTTGTTGTCTAAACAATGCCTCGCTGAATTAGCAATAATCTGTTGAAGCAAATCTATTGGTGAGCTTGCCTGAACTTGCTATAGAATTTTCCTCTACTGACTAGCAAAGTATTGCTGATTTCATAAGCTATCTTTTATCCTTCAATAAAAAGACACCCAGATCTCAGCAAATTATATAGCTCTTTCATTTCTGATCTTCAAGCAAATTGTTTCACCTTTTGTGAGCAGTTTTTTCCTCACACCCAGTATAAATTCCCTTAGAAAACCATGCATTAGAAACCTCTTAAACTCAAATGCCTTTCCTCTCTCATCTTGTTACCTAAAATTTTTTGGGGCCTTTTGGCTACTACAGTATTTTCTTGACACAGGAAAGAGAAAATCAAGAAAAGAATTACCATGTTTTTTGAAAGGAATTGAGACTGATTGGGCAAAGTAAACCTTGCATCCAAGTTCATCATTCTGCCAACTCTTTTAAGAAGCAACTTAAGGTCCAGCAAGTCAACATAATTTAGAATTTCCTGCAAGTTTTGTTTCCCTAACACAAAACCTCCCTGAGTCTTATTGAGTTCTTCTTCTTTGTTTTTTGTTGTGGAGAGAGTCAATCTGTATTTTTTTCTCATAAAGATATACTAAGAGTTTAATTATTAAAAAAATAATTGATTTATATCCTTCCCCTTTCCTGAAATATTTTAAATCTGAAACAATAAAGCAAAAATCTAGAGTGCAGATTGATATTTTAAAGCTTCATGAGTGACATAATTGTAAATTATTCTTTTCCCTAGTTGAAACATATTACACTGCAATATTGTCAAATAAAAATCCGTTTTTATCTGACAATTCGGTTCATGAGAGACGTGGTGCATGTTTTTAGTGTACAGAAATCTAAGCCTGCGCTTGTGTGTGTAACTGTGTAAGTGTGTATACAACACAACTTGATACAATTAGTGAGACAATGAGGCCAAGTGCCAGAGTATATAAGTGGAAGAGGGCGAAGAAGAAAAGTTTTTGTCGTCGCTTGTTGCGCAGCGAAACTTTCTGATTGAAGTACATGAAAAGACCTCGTTTCAGAGACCAAACTTATTGGGTCATGGGTTGACCTCCTGGGTTTTAACTTTCTTTATTCTTTCCTGAAGTTGCCTCGTGAAATCAGATTTTCTGCCTACTCGTGGCAGTCGTGGGACAGATTGCATGAAAGCAACGTTTTCAGGACTTCGTCACTTTCTGTATGATTATCTAAGTAAATAAATAACCTCTTTTATATTTCTTGAAGACAATGTAAAAGTTTCGCATTTGGGTATTCAAAAATATTTCAACATAAATTTATGTCAAAATAATGAGTATATGAAGAGTGTTTTTCCAATCTAGCTTCATGGAGCATACCACACATTATTTTGGTCGATCTGCAAAATGACAAAAAAATGCTGGTGATTTACATCAATTGATGCAGAGAGGGTATGTAATTGAATTTTTCTTTTATGCACTGTATTACAGTACTGTACTGTATTTAAGTCAAAGTTTTGGTCTACAGCACTCTACAGTTTCACTGGCAAATGGGATGAGGTCTGAGAAATTCAAATTTGGCTACTGAGGTTGCTTACACCAGACTACCAGAGTTCCCCAACCCATGGTCTGTAGACCAGTGCCTGTCTAACCCTTGGACGCAAAGGGTTCTTTCCCATTGCGGGCCAAAATTGGATTATTTTTGTATGCTGGGGCATTTTAATTTTTCTGAAGGTCAGAAAAGACCTTCCAGGTGGGCTGAGGGGAAGTAGGGATTAATCCGAGAAAAGCCCTTTGCTTAGCATAGCATTTTTTTCATTTTCCCACAAAATTTTTCTGTGCAAAAAGAAAAAAACATTGGATTTTTCCCCAACTTTGTCCTCAAATCCCTGTTGTCCTTTTTTTATTTTCTGCCCTGAGGAGCATCAAAATTTTGGGAAAATAGTCCGCCTTTGCCGCCCAAGGGCTAAACAAGTTTTTGCCAGTACATGGGAAATTTTCACCATAATGAACTCATCAAAAAAAGGGATGAAGTCAGTTTTCTTTGCCTAAAAGTTTAGAGGGATGATATATGGCAGATGAAATTTTCATGATGAAAATTAAAGTTGGCTTTTCTCCTAATAACACTTCAGACAAATTTTCAATTGCTGAAATCAATTATTTTAATCTCCCCTTCTGAGAAACCTTATTTCTTCAAGCCCACCTTTATAATTTTTTGGTGACGTCCAACTATAGCTGCTTTATTATAGTGCTTGACAGAATGTTTAGAAAAAAAAAGCAGAAACGTTCACGTACCCGCCTAGCATGCAGTCTTTCAAGCAAAACTTTTGTGAATCTGCAAACATTTTATGAAACTTTGCCAGTCTGCAGATTTTTTTTTGAATTTGCTGGTCCACAAGAAATTTCATGGAAGTTTGCCAAGTCTGCTGGCCCAAAAAGGTTCGGGAACACTGGTTTTGAACAACTTCCCGGGGGGGGGGGGGGGGGGGCAATGAAGGGAATAAATGCCCCGCGGGTTTTCTGGAAGAAGAGATGTGTGTATATACTATACTGATGATGAAAGCGCGAGACCCCAGCTGATGCCAAAGCGAGTATATGGAAAAATCGCAGCTGTCACCAAAGATGCAACATTTGGTGTGCTGTCCATCTGCGCCATTTTTTTTCGGCGAATAAACGTCAACTCTTTGCCTTCAAATTTTGTGATATTTTTTACATTTTATTTTCTTGGGATGCTTTTGCCTTGGGAACAGTGCATTTAGAAGTATTTGTCACAAGAAATGAAATTTATTTACAGTCAAACCCTGTTAAACCGCCAACATCTGTGTAGCAAGATTTTGGCAGTTTAACAAGGATGGCGGTCTATCAAGGGTAGTGGTTTGCTACAAAATTACTGTAGGAAAAAAAATTAAGAAAAAGAATGATGGATATAAGAAGAATATCTTTACATTAATATATGACATCTTGTGCATTTTTACTAGTGTTCTTGTTTAATTTTTTAGCCAATATTGCATCCATTTGGTTTTGATTTTTCAGCCATTGCATTCTGTTCATATTTTAAAATTGAATCTCTCTCCAAATTGGCGGTTCAAAGGGATAAAAAAAACAAGGTCAGGTGCCTATTTTTGGCCAGAAAATTTTTGGCAGATGGCGGTCTAGCAAGGTTTCCCCATCCTTTTAACATTGGGGAGATTTGTTTGGGGTAAAAATATGGTGGGAGGTGAGGGTGGCGGTTTATTGGGGGGCAGTTTAACAGGGTTTGACTGTACATTTGCAGAGGAACCTTGATCAGTTGAACCTCTGAATGTGAATTTATTCCTCATGTCAGTCCTCATGTCAGGAAAAATTTAAAGTCCAAAGGATAAATTTTTTGTCTAAACAATGCCATGCTGAATTAGCAATAATCTGTTGAAGCAATTCTATGCATCTTTTGGTGAGCTTGCCTGAACTTGCTATAGAATTTTCCTCTACTGACTAGCAAAGTATTGCTGATTTCATAAGCTATCTTTTATCCTTCAATAAAAAGACACTCAACTCTCAGCAAATTATATAGCTCTTTCATTTCTGATCTTCAAGCAAATTGTTTCACCTTTTGTGAGCAGTTTTTTCCTCACACCCAGTATGAATTCCCTTAGAAACCATGCATTAGAAATCTCTTGAACTCAAAGGCTTTTCCTCTCTCATCTCATTACTTAAAAATTGTTGGGGCCTTTTTGCCACTATTTTCTTGACACAGGAAAGAGAAAATCAAGAAACAAATTACCGTATTTACTCAAGTACCACGCGCCCTCAAGTAAGGCATGCACAGGGGTTTTTTAGTTGAAAATTTTGCAAAAATCTTATCCCTGAGTATGACGCGCACCCCAATTTTTAGTGATTCTAAAACCATAAAATTTCAAAAATAAAACAAAAAATTTGACTTTATGCGTGAATTGAACAAGAATCTGATGAATTTTCAACTTTTTCAATACAAAAATGGTTTCTGGTTATATGTGGAACAAATATAACCAGATTATAATCAAGTATAATGCAAACATAATTTCCTAAAACTTCTTGAAAATTTTGTACCTGCTTATGACACACACCCCTTTTTTTCTTCTGAAATTTGGGGGAAAAGGTGCACGTGGTACTGGAGTAAATATGGTACCATGTTTTTTGAAAGGAAGTGACAGACTGGGCAAATTAAACCTTGCATCCGAGTTCAGCATTCTGCCAACTCTCTTAAGAAGCAACTTAAAGCCCAACCAATCAACATAATTTACAATTTTCTGCAATTCTTGTTTCCCACAGCCAAAATTCTTGTTTCCCCAACACAAAACCTCTCTGATGAGTCTTATTGAGTTATGCTTCTTTGTGTTTTGTTGTAAAGAGAGTCAATCTGTATTTTTTTTCTGATACAGATATACAGTACTAAGAGTTTAACTATGAAACAAATTAATTGATGAATGTCCTTCTCCTTTCCTTAAATATTTTAAATCTGAAACAATATGGAGTATAAATCTAAAGTGCAGATTGATATTTTAAAGCTTCATGAGTGACATAATTGTAATTTATTCTTTTCCCTAGTTGAAACATTAAACTTCAATATTGTCAATTAAGAATACGTTTTCATCTGACAATTCGGTTCATGAGAAACGTGGTGCATGTTTTTAGTGTACAGAAATGTAAGCCTGCGCTTGTGTGATGTTGTGTGTGTATACAACACAACTTCATACAATTAGTGAGACAATGAGGCCAAGTGCCACAGTATATAAGTGAAAGAGGGCGAAGAAGAAAAGTTTTTGTCGTCGCTTGTTGCGCAGCGAAACTTTCTGATTGAAGTACATGAAAAGACCTCGTTTCAGAGACCAAACTTATTGGGTCATGGGTTGACCTCCTGGGTTTTAACTTTCTTTATTCTTTCCTGAAGTTGCCTCGTGAAATCAGATTTTCTGCCTACTCGTGGCAGTCGTGGGACAGATTGCATGAAAGCAACGTTTTCAGGACTTNAGATTTTCTGCCTACTCGTGGCAGTCGTGGGACAGATTGCATGAAAGCAACGTTTTCAGGACTTCGTCACTTTCTGTATGATTATCTAAGTAAATAAATAACCTCTTTTATATTTCTTGAAGACAATTTAAAATTTTCGCATTTGGGTATTCAAAAATATTTCAATAGAAATTTATGTCAAATTAATGAGTATATGAATAGTGTTTTTCCAATCTAGCTTCATGGAGCATACCACACATTATTTTTGTCTATTTGCAAAATGAAAAAAGTACTGGTGATTTACATCAATTGATGCAGATATACAATTTCATTTTTATTTTATGCACCGTATTACAGTACTGTACTGTATTTAAGTCGAAGTTTTGGTCTACAGCACTCTACAGTTTCACTGGCAAATGGGATGAGGTCTGAGAAATTTAAATTTGGATACTGAGGTTGTTTACCCCAACCCATGGTCTGTAGACCAGTGCCTGTCTGCACAAGATTTTTACCAGTCCATGGGAAATTTTCACCATAATAAACTTTTCAAAAGTAGGGATGAAGTCAGTTTTCTTTGCCTAAAAGTTTGGAGGGATGATATGGCAGCTGAAATTTTCATGATGCAAAATAAAGTTGGCTTTTCTCCTAATAACACTTCAGACAAATTTTCACTTGCTGAAATCAATTATTTTAATCTTCCCTTCTGAGAAACCTTATTTCTTCAAGCCCACCTTTCCAATTTTTTGGTGACATTCAACTATAGCTGCTTCATTAGTGTTTAACAGAATGTTTAGAAAAAAAACAGAAAAATTCAAGTACCTGCTTATAGCATGAAGTCTTTCAAGCCAAACGTTATAATCTGCAAACATTTTATGAAACTTTGCCAGTCTGCAGATTTTTTTTTGAATTTGCTGGTCCACAAGAAATTTCATGGAAGTTTGCCAAGTCTGCTGGCCCAAAAAGGTTGGGGAACACTGGTTTTGACCAACTTCCCGGGGGGGGGGGGGGGGGGGGGGGGGGAGGAGGGGGGGGGGGGGGGGGGGGGGTGGTGTAATGAAGGTATAGTAAATGCTGAAGTATATTTGCGACAAAAATGAATTTTTCTAAGATGAACATTCTCCAAGTTCATGAAATTGAGCTTTGTTTTGGGATGTGCATTTACTGACTGTAGTTTTATTCTGACTTGAACTGTTGCCATTATTTTTACCATGCAACATAAGCGTGTTTAAAAAAAAGTAAACAATTCCAGATGAATATGTTATCATCCACAAATCGACTTCATATTTTCTCCCGGTCGGAAATTCGTTTCAAGAAACTTCATTTTTCGAAAAGGAATTCTTAGACGGGAGACGGGTTCATCAGAACCCACGTTGTCCCAGCAGAATATTGAGTCATGCAAATGCCCCTTTCAAGGACAAATCCCCTGAGAAATACCACGGAAAAAGTTCCAAGTTTCTTCGGAACCCAAGAAAGAAAAAAAGAAAGGCGAAAAGCAACCGGAAGTCGTCCGGAATGTTTGTATTTCCACCTAGCCCAATCCGAGTTGAAAGGAAAAAGTCCTCCATGAACCCACAAACGTGTTTCCTGCTTTCTCACTATAGATTGAAAAGAGCGGAAAGCTTTTCAACTCAAGTTTAAATGAAGCAGCATTAATTGTACAGTATATTCTACAAAGTCGAAGGAAAGAAAATTCAACTCCCGAAACGGACTAATGATGAGCTCAAACATCAGAACGAAGCTCACATATTTTATATAATATATGAGCTAGAATAATGTGCATAAGAAAAGGAAAGGAAGACCTCGACGAAACAAACAGATCGATTTAATCGTCTCGTGCATCCGCAAAAATATATGGATTATTTTTGGTCGATCGGATAAGATTATTTTTCAACCCTCGAACTTGCTGTTTTTGAGCAATTACCAAAACAATGCATATCCAATTTTGCATTTATTATTTATGAGAAAGATGGAAGGATCTCAGCCTGTTACGAAATATTGTACACACTTTATTTTGAAATATATCATGCTTCAAATTAGAAACTGTTTGCTTGTATTCTTCTCATGAACAATAAGCAATGTTTCTAAGTTATGCGCAAAAACTTGTACGCGCCTGAAATCAAGAGTAGAAGAAAATCGAAAGGAAATTTCAACCTTCAAGCGCAAGAAATTATTTCAATAAAATGTCCCCCAATATACCTTTTCAGCTTCATGAGCCGGTTTTAAATTACGTATATTGTAAATTAGTATATGTTGCAGGTAATATCTTCATTACAATAAAGTCATATACCGGGACCGAAAATATTTGTCATAAGGAAAACTTTGTAATACATAAATAAGTTCATGTGTATATAAATTTAAATTAAATTTTGCCCTTGGGCCGAGACCTGAAAAATAATTCATCAAGAGTTCCTTTACGCGATAATTAAGCAAAATAAGATTATTTATAATCATAATGTACTTTTTATAGAGCCCAAATTTTCAATCATTATTGTATGAAAAAATATCTTTAGACCGCCCTTTGAAATAAATGTTTTTTTAATTGTATTCAGTACAGTTCATTCAGCTATGAAAGATAATTTTAAATCACCCGTAAAAGTTCTAGGAAGAAGACAAGATGCTCATACAACGAAATCACAGAAATGTATTCCCATAGAAGACATCTGCCATGTACAAACTGCCACTGAAAATGTTATATTTTAAAAATATAAATTGAGATACTTCGAGTCTGAGAGGAAAGGAACTTCATGACTGTGTAATAATATTGCATTCACTTGATTTGTTAACCAAATAACAATTCTCCGCTTGATCCTTCTTTTGATAATTGCTCGTTTTTCCAGAATAAGAGAAGGCTGAGGTTCTTGCTGAAGGACCGTATAATTCTATGCCCCACCATTTATGGAGATTGAGGGGCGGAAATGAGTGCTTCCGGCGGAAGTCTCATATCCGCTATACACTGTATACTCATAAAACTAAATCCGCCTGGAGGAAAACAATGGGCATGCATACATGTACAGTATAAACTGACTTCTAGAGTCGCGATTAACTGCCTTTAATCATTTATTGCGATTGATTGCAACTTTTTCTCTCCCAGGAGTCCCAACAGAAAAAAAGAACTTATTTCTGCACACCATGCACTGAGTGAACAATGTTGACTGTTTTTTTTTTGTCTTTGCAGTCAAGAAAATGTGCAGAAAGGTCCCACTCTGATTCCAAAGGATTAATCCTGTACCTGAGGGTTGAAAAACTGCAGCCCTAAGCTGGGAGAGCTTTTTTTTTGCAGAATTTTCCATATGAAAATGAAAAAGATTGGACTTGAGCTAGATGGTTGAAACTTGATGAATTGAACCTTCCTATAATGATTTTAAAACTTATGTGTGTCAAATTTGTCAAAATTCCTCCCTAAATTTCCTTAGAAACAAAGCATTTAAACCATCTAATTTGACAGCTTTCCACCCTCAAACCTCCATAGCTCAAATTTTCAGGAGGCATTTTGACTGTTTGTTTTATTGACTCAGGAAATAGAAAAGGAGTAAAAAAATTAACCTGATGCATGTTGAAAGGAAATGAAAGACTATAAATTGGGCAAATGAACCCTTGCCTCCAAGTTTAGCATCTTCTCAACTCATTCAGGAATCCATTTAAAGCTCAGAATGTCACCAATTACAACTTTCTGCAATTCTTCCCTTTTACACTCAACAAAAATGTTTATTTCTTTAACTTTAAACCTCCCTAAATCATATTTTATGCTGGTTCCTTGAAGTTAAACTTGAAGAGGTTGGACTGTTTAATTATAGTGAACCCAGATAAACTGAAGGACCTGAGAGTGAGGCCAAGCTCCATCTTGACCAGTTTGGTTGTTGTGAACACCTAACAGTGATAATAAATCAAACCCCCTGTCCAATGCTCCAATCTAACTGAAGGTGGACTTTCACTACATGATCTGGGCAAAAACATTTTTCTGTGCATAAAAAATGTGTTTGTGGCCCCATTGTGTACTCTCACCATATTATAGGGGTTAATCTCTACAACAAAGTTCTCTCTGTGAAAATTGCTTCCAGTCCCTTGATTTTCATTGTAGAGGGAGAGAGTCCATACATACCTGTATAGGAGAAACTGTACTTTAACTGTAGATGTAAAGTACTATGCAGTGCCCATGTATATATTCATATATATATAGTCAGTCACAAACAATATGTCTCAGAGTGAGCAGCACATACAAAGTGATGGGCATCAAAAAGGAACTGCATCATTTCTGCAAAGCATATCCAATAATGAAGCATACAGTGCAGTTTCTCAGAGAATGTATAGAGAAGCAAACAATGATTTGTGCTTCTGCTGTTGTTTGGGATGAATACTGGGACTCTGGTGCCGGATATTGGACTTGAAAGCCGGTCTGCTGAGGAATCTTCATCTTCAACCCAAAGGAGCAGCAATGGTGTGAGTGAGTGAGTGAATGAGTGAGTGCATGTGTGTGTATCTCCCAGGGTTTGGGTCCCTGCTGCTGGATGGCATTCTTGGCACTGTGCTCTGTTCTTTCTGCTGGGTTCAACCGGGTTCACGGTGCTTTATGTTTCATTCACTCTACATAATACTAGACGTATACACACACACACATCTACCAAGAGAAAAATGTACACTTGTGCATCATGTGACGTCATGGGGGTCATATATTGAGGCTATGGTATGGAGTTCATTTATTGTGTTATCAAATTTATATGCGACTCCTCTTGAAGTCAGCTAAGATTATTCCAAATAATACAGGTGGACTTTTTCTTTCAACAATCTTGTTAACAATAAGGACATTCTCTGTTTTGGAAATTTATTTGTATTAATCTACATATATGATGGTCCTTTGGGATTATCAACCCATGGTACATGGGTTCTTTACAACAAAATTTCCTTTACAACTACAGTACAACAATTTTACCACGTTTTTATGAACTCACTTTCTTGTCTGTCTGTTTGTCTGGATCAAATTTTGAAACTCAAATTTC